>JAEIFV010000425.1:0-267318 GCA_018904265.1 Lordiphosa collinella | reverse complement strand
TAATCAGGGCATTAATTACTATTAAAAACAAAAAAAAGGTTTACTAAGCTTTTTTCCATACCCATTTTTTGTATGGGAGCTCCACCATATAGTTAGTTGTCCGATTTTCATCAAACTTAGTAGAATTATAAAAAATCATAGAAAACAAATAAATACGAAGTTACAAATCTTACAAATTGTACGAGGGCGTGTTCAAAAATTTAAAAAAACTTTATTTGCTTGTAGAGTTACATTTCAAGATTGTTTGGTTTAACTCTTCTAGTCTGTATCTAGATCTAGGACAGACGGAAATGGCTATATGGACTCCGCTGTTGATTCTGATCAAGAGTATATATACTTTATAGCAGCTTTGGGCAAGCCCTTGCTCCCATTGCTCCCTAGAGTAATTTTACAGGAAATGGCGCCAAGCAGACGCATTAAAAATTGCCTCAATTCTTGGCGCCGCCGCAGACAAGCAGGCATCATGACAAGCACAAGTTCCTCGCTTCGAAGCGAAAACAACAACCAATCTATTGGGTATTGTTGTTGCTGGACTGCTCCCAAATTTAAATTTTGTCCCACCGATGTTTCTTTAGGGTGGGAGAAGATTCCTTCTAGCTGTTACTTACGTTTGTACGACCTGAGGATAGTCTTTTTACTCTACAAGTAACGGGTATTATTACGTTTTCAGATTAAAACCTAGCCTCGAAATTGGCCTCTTGAACTCGTTGTTCAACTGTGGGTACCATTCCCGTGGGCTTAACTTTAAACATCACAAACTATCCTATACCCAATTTGTGTAAATGAGAGTGCGTCTCCGAATCTCAAAGTGTCCAAGTGCTTGGTAGATGGGAGAATGTGGACCAAATGTCCAAAACATTGATGTTTTTGTGCCCCTTTTGCTATGCTCTGAACGATGTTCTTTTTAACTAATCTCCACAAATAAAAAACACCCTTTACTCTTCATGATTAAATTACCGCAGCTCTTAATAATTAAATCAAATTATTTGCGCGAACGGAAAATCGTTGTTAAGGTAGCCTCTCTCATTGTCTTCCCCAAAAATTCCTTTCCTCCATCCACTTGCAAATTTTTCGTAATTAAAAATTGGCACGAAATTTTCTAGCGAAATGTAAACATTTCCGCACAAAATGTAAATTTACTTTAATTTATTTACAACGTAAACTTTTGCTCGTGGCATGTTTAGAACATTTTTGCTTTGATTTCGCTTGAGACTTTTCCGCTCGGCGTGAGTTCATAATCGATTAAATGATTTGTGCAACAATTATAATGGTTAAAAATAGGCCAAGTTACGATTCCCTTTGGAAATTGATTTGATTTCGATCAACGCTAAGGAATGCAGCCGGAGCAATTACGCGCCGACGAATTTAAGCTTAATGCCCTCAATTGGCTTTTGAATTATTAATTAAGGGGGGAGACCAGCACGTGCTTGTCTCGAGCCCCAATCCCCGACTCAATCGCAATCGTAATCTCAATGTGTTTGTGTTTCGAGTGGTACTCGAAAATGCCTTCAATGCGCCAAAATAAGTTGACATTGCCGCAGTGGTAGACCCCCCCGGGGCAAGGTTGTGTGTGTGTGTTTGCCTGCCTCTCACCGGACGTGGACAGGTGGCAAACACTCGAAATCAAATGAATAAGTTAAGTCCCACTTTCGCCTAGATGCGGATTAAGATACAAAAGGAAATGCCTATTCATCTGGCTAATGCACGTTCCGTGTGCAAATATTCCACATTCGAAATTCAGATAATTGCATTTAATTGAGTGAAATTGATTTCAGTTTGTTAAGCTTCGATTTGGTACGAGTTTTGCACAGGCAAATATTTACATGGGCACTTTTTGTGTTTTTGCGTGCCGAAAACGAGTTGCTGGAACTGCTGACTGAACCAGAACCATCGCCAACACAGAGTAGACCCCCTAAACCCCAGCAGCATTGTGAGTGCTTTATGCACGCATACAGACAGATATGACACATATTAGAGAAGAATTTGAATTGTTTTCCTTTTGTTCGCCCCGTGTGTGTGTATATGTATGTATACATTTGATTCCACTTCCCTATCGCATACCCAAAGTTCCCTTTGTCAACAAAAGGTTACCTCACATTTCAGCGCATTGATTGCCTGAACGCACAGTGGGATGGAAAGAGCAATGAAAGAAGAAATATATATGTAAATATATGTATGACTGAGTTTCTATCAGAATAGTTGCCAGTTGTCAGCTCTTTTTATAATAGCGCTGAACTCTGAATCCCACTAAGAAATATGCTCTTAGCTCTGAACTCTGAATACGACTTAGAACCATGCTTAATTTTGGGCTACAGCTAACCAAATTCGTTTTTACGTTTGATTTGTTTTATAATTCCAGGCAGTCTAACGTCGAGAATTTAAAGCTCTCATGACAAATGGACCATAAATCATAAGGGCTGATTTGTCGTCTTCTGAATAGCGTAAAGTGTCACATAAACCTCCAAATAACAACACGTAGCAGCTATTTAAATGTTGAAATATCGGCTTTAAGTCAAAGCTGTTTATGGTTTAAATACATTTTTGTAAGAAATTCCACCAGGGGACGGCAAAGCAAGCAGAGAAGTTGCCACTGGCAACTGACAGAAAACGGACAAAAGGCTTTTAAAAGCAAGCCAGCAAGCCTTCATAATTTTGATGAAGGTTTAGTCCTTCGAACCCGTTGTAAATTGTCGGTTACGGTATCTATCGAATCTAAGGATTTGCTTCGAACAGTGGTTCATAGATTGGACAGATTATCGCCTCTACTTTCGTTAAGAATTAAGACATTTTTTTGCTTAGAATAATACAGTTCCATATGTTTGTCATTCATACGTTCTCTACAAAGGTCTTTTATACATTACTGTACGAGATTTGCTTTCCTATTTTTCCAACTTGATATATGCCCTGTTTCCGAATTTCGATTGGATTTCTAAAATGCATCTTTTATTATCAGTTTTAGCAAATCTGTACTAGTGTTGGCTAAAGGTTGTTCATTTCACTGATCATGTTCACTTGTTCTTTTTTTCAAAGTGAGTCAACTCAATCAAGTTGTTCACCTGTTCAGTTGTTCACTTGTTCAGTTTTTCAGTTGTTCAGCTGTTCAGTGTTGGTATGCATTGTAGGCCGATTCGTTGGATCTGTGCTGTTCCAATTGTTGTTCACCTGGGCATTGTGACGATTAACGATCATTCAAACTAATTTTAATCCTTCGTTGCTGGTCCCACTGCGAAATGTTGCCTATTTGTTAGCCAATTTTAAAATGGTTGCCAAGCCAGCATGTTGCTTTCATTGAACAATCAGACACGCAGACAAAAAGCAACTGAAGAGTCACAAAACTGAGTGAACAAGTCACTGAACAACTCACAGAACAAGAGTGAGTGAACAAGAACAAATGAACAACTCTGGCTGAACAAGAACAACTCACAGAACAAGAGCGAGTGAACAAGAACAACTGAACAAGTCAGCAACTGAATAAGAACAACTGAACAACTCTGACTGAACAAAAACTAAGAACTACCGTCAGGGAGAACAAGCTTTCCATCAATACAGACGGTTCTAAAACGGAAGCAGGCACAGGAGCAGGCATCTTCTCCGAAGAACTTGCGACAGAGATTTATGCCGTCTGGCTGGCGGCCAAATTGATATACACCTTGGAGGAAACTCCAAGGAACATTTCAATCTTGGTCGACAGCCAGGCAGCCTCTAAGGCTCTGTCATCAAACGCTACAAAGAGCAACCTAGTCCGCAGTACGGCGACAGCACTGAACCAAATCCAACAGCACTCCATCACCCTCGTCTGGGTACCTGGTCACGCAGGCATACCGGGCAACGAGGGAGCGGACGAGTGCGCAAGGAACGGTTCAGCGCTGCCAGTGACACAAGCGGTAACGGACATTGAAAGACCCCTGCGAGATATCATGACGGAAGTACAGTTGAAGGCCAGAACTAGGGCAGAACGACAATGGGACCTCGCACCCGGTTGTAACATCTCCCGATCACTCTGGCCAAGATACTCTCCCAAAATAACTTCCCAACTCCTACACTTTAGCAAGAATAGGATAAGAACTCTGATAAGAGTCGTCACGGGGTACTTCACCATTGGTCATATGGCCATCAGGATGCGCGAGCCCCACCATGACTACTGTCGTAGTTGTGGGAATGAGGAGGAAACTGAAAGCATCCAACACCTTCTTTGTGACTGCCCAGGGCTTCTTAGGAAACGCACCCAGCATCTGGGCAAACCATTCTTCGAAGACCTGGGCAGTCTGGCAAATGTGCCCCTAGAAGACCTAGCTCTTTTTGTGGATTCCTCAAAATGGTTTAAGTAGAGAGACTGCGCAGAACCTGACCGTCAATTCCCACTACACCCCTCCCTACCTGTCGTTAACGACGCGACTGACGCTCTGTGATGCATCAGATCGTTAGGCCTGGTAGTGCCTTGACACCAGCTGAACTACAGGGTATTTAGTGAGAAAATGTAAGAATTTGGTGTAAATGGTGTCCTGCTAGTGTCGCCGTGAGTTCAAGTCCTTGGATAAGACTCTCTTTAACCTTCTCCTTTGACGTACACCTTGGATTCTCCGTCTTCTTAACAAGTTTTTAGCCAGTTTGTTGGGGTGGTGAGATAGCTTGTCAAGGTATATGGCCGCCTGCTTGTTGATAACATCTCCAACCATGGGAACTCCAAGGTTCTTTTCAATATCCCTGGTTCTCAGGTACCATTCAGCTCCCGTAATGCGTCTAAGGATTTTCGCCTGGACCACTCTAATCATTCTCAGGTGAGACTTCGGCGCAATTCCATAAATTTGTAGGCCATATCTCCATACCGGAGCCAGAATAGCCTTGTAGATTAGGGCTTTGTTCCTGAGTGATAGCTTGTTGTTGGAGTTCGTGAGCCACCCCATACGCCGTGCTTTGGCAGCCACTGCCTGAGCTGTTGTCTTGACATGGTGTCCAAAGGTCAGTCTTCTGTCCAGTGTCACCCCAAGGTATTTATGGGCTGCTTTATGCTCCATAAGCTGACCGTGCAAGAATACTCCCGGGCAGGTGTCACGACGGGTGGAATAAGTCACCGAAGCACACTTGTCCGTGCTTATGGCAATGTTCCATCTAGCGGCCCAGTTGCTAAACCTATTCAGGTACTCTTGAAGGGCATCTGTGGCTGAGTATATGCATTTTCAAGCGGAATGCTACAGGCTCTGGGCATATCGTGAGTGAATAGGGAGTAGAGCATAGGACAGAATACGCTACCCTGCGGTACACCAGCCCGAATGGTTCTTGTTTGGGATGTCGCTCCGTCCTGTGCGACCTCAAAAGTTCTGTCCGTAAGGAAGCTCTTGATTAGCAGGTACAGTTGGGGCGGAAGAAGTTTCTTGATCTTCGAGAGCAGACCTTCGTGCCACACTCTATCGAAGGCCTGCTGGATGTCAAGGTAAGCTGCCACTACGTACTCTTTCCCGTCATACCCTTCGAGGATGTAGTTGACCACTCGATGTAATTGTTCGGGAGTTCCATGGCTCAGTCGGAAGCCAAATTGGAAATCGGGTATGGCTTTTCGAATAGATCGAACATCAAGCATTCTTCGAAGGATACAGCGCTCGAAGATCTTTCCAAGGGTGGATAGTAGGCTAATCGGCCGGTAGGAATCAAGGCAGGAGGGTGGTTTTCCATTCTTGTGGAAGAGAACAATTCTGGCTTTCTTCCAGGGTGATGGGAAATGGCTTAGACTCAGAGCCGCGTTAAAGATGAGCACCAAGAACAATATGGCTTTGTCTGGCAGGAGCTTCATTGTCCTGTTGTCAATGTTGTCAATGCCTGGGGTCTTACGTACCACCAGATCCTTGATTTCCCCTTTCACCTCCGGGAAGGTGATTGGCGGAACTGGGAGGGCCATTTGGAGGGGGCTATCGAAAGCATCTGAGACTAGTTGGTTACGCCCTCATAACCGCAGGAGTATTTCTGCCTTCTAAAAAAGGTCATCCAATCTGTTTTACACTGCTAAAGTGTGCATCTCTGTGGATCTAAGTGAAGGATCTCTAAATTTCGCGACCCTTGAAATAAATGGATAGCTGTTTTAGACCCAATAAGGTTCTTTCGAACATTACGGAAGCTTAAACTGAATTCATAGACTTGTAATCTTTCACCTGATAGTCCTTAAACTCGAAACCAGAAGTTTCTTTAATATACAGCAGTCTTTTTTGAATTCCTTATCAAAAGAGCATAGGCCAATGTCAACTGTAACACTGACAGTGGTCACATGTACAAAATTTGAGCCTACTTTTAGTCTCACTATGTCTTACTCTATGAAGTGCGAGCTTAGGTAAGACAAGTCGTACGAGTTCTCGTTGAGTCTGCAAGCCAGCACTCTGACACAATCCCATATGTGGCCCGTCTCAGTTCTAAAGGGAGTAAGACGAGCTTCTCGCACTCCTCTGGCTTGTATGCCCTTGAGTTTTAGCTTACGGAGCGAAATTCTGAAAGTGAAGTTTTGGGAATAGCTTTTTTAAAAGATGAGAAATCGATCCTTAATATATCTAATTTCCCAGAGTATGTTAGATGTGTTCCTAAAATATTTCACTTCTTTTTCAAAATGTTCTACCGACGCGCAATCAGTTCCATTGTAACCTTTTTATCAATCCCGGATCGTCTGTTGCAGTCTTATCTTATCGTTTGGCATTTAGAAATATTTGATTTAGAGTACTTCCTCCGTCACCCACTGTGTGTATTTTGGGCCGGGAGTTCAGTTCCCATTCATAACCTATACTTACTCGCCCCCGCCCTGCCCCTTGCTATCGTTTGCTATCAGTGTTTGCCATGCGTGTTTGCTCTCTATACATTAATTTAGTTCAATTTTTCGCGCGATCAAAAGCATCCATTGTATATATCTATATATGTATCCATAGATGTTGCCATAAATTGTATCACACTCGCATTTATGATGAACTCACCCCACCCACACCCCCACATCGGCACCCTCACTTGCTGCACAATCAATAGCAATAATTAACAAAGTTCTTTTGTTTATTTATTTGTGTGTCGCGTTCGCGTCTTTTCCACACCGTTTCCTTGCTCACCATAGCGTAGCCTCTCCGCCTAGATAAATTTGTGTGCCTTGCCCAGACACGGTCCAGTCATTTACCCGTTCTCATTCTGGTCTCCGTCTTTTTTCCGTGCAGCGCTAGCCGAGACAACTTGTGCCCCGACGACCAGCAGCAGCAGCGGCACTCACACTCGCACCAGCACTTGGTGCGGCAGTCTCTGATTAGCCTCAGCTACGCACAGGCGGCGCCGGCCCCAGCACACGCCACCGGATCCGCAGCAGCAGCTCCCGCCCTCCACTCACACTCGTCGGCCTCGACCAGCCCCAGTCCGGCGGCGGACCAGCAGAGCTGCAGCAGCAGCAGCGTTGGGGTAGCGGCGCGCATCCAGGCAGCCGCCCGCCAGTCCATCTCCTGCAGCTGCGAGTCGTTGAAGAGCAAGGTCAAGGTACTCGGACGACGCGGGGACGGGGACAGCGTCTCGCTGCTGAGGGGCGCGGGTGGAGCGGGTGATGAGCAGCGGCGTCAGCGCAGCAGCAGCCGGCTATCGAGCGGCATCTCCAAGCAGACCTCCAGCGACAGCCGGCACAGTCCGAGCAGCCACTCTGCCCTGTACGATGCCTGTCACGAGTACACGCGCAGCTTGAGTGCAGCCCCCGCAGCCGAAGGAGCGGGATCGGGAGCCGGGGACGACTCCGCCACCGCCTCACTGCTGAAGAGTCACTTCAGTGAGCAACAGTTGGCGGAGCGCACCAATCTCAATCTCAACCTAAGCAGCGACTACGAGGGCGGCGCCAGCGACAAGCAGCAGCTGGTGAACGAGACATACATCTTCAAGTGCATCGCCAACAGCCCCTCGTTTCTGCGCACCAACAAGATCAAGGAGCAGTCCAAGAAGCTGCGCAATCTCTCGCTGAAGACGCGCACGGCCAAGAAGAAGGGCCACCAGATCATTTCCAAGTCGAACGCCGTGTCGGACAACTCGCTGCATCCCGGGGACAAGTATCTCAATTTGTATCTGGTGGAGAAGAAGCACTCCCTGCAGTCCGGCTCAACCACTGGCCATCCCCAGCCATCCGCCTCTGTCTCTGCCCCGGCCAGCTCAGCCTCATCCTCTGCAGGACGTCAGCAGCAGCAGCAGCTGCCGGCCCTCTCCGCGGTAGCGGCACGCCAGCAGCAGCTGCTGCTGAACGGCTCGCTCAAGAGCAAGACGAAGACCTTCCCCGCCTACAGGGCCTCAGTGCGGAGTGAGAGTGACGGCGGCAAGGACTATCGCGCCTCCACCATTCCGACAACGGGCAAGAGTCCGCCTCCGCCGGTGCCCCACTCGCTGGCGGCCAAGATCTCGGGCAACAAGCTCAGCGTGAGCAGCAACTCATGCCACAAGCTGCACGGCCACGGCCACTACACCGCAGCCTCGCCCAAGAGCTCCGTCTCCAGCAACGGCCATCTCAACAAGTACTGCCTGACGGATCTAACGCGCCGCAAGGCCGAGTTCAATCGCCAGCTCAGTGCCCCCACGGACTACACCCATCACTCGTCCAGCAACGGTTCACAGCAGGAGGGCTCAGAGGCGGCCAATGAGGCTGTGGGCGAGTCCACCATCACTGTAGCCAGTGCGGGAGTATTGGCCTATCCCTACCACCATCACCATCATCAGGCCTCGGCCACAGCACCGGCCACCCTCAAGTTGCACAGCTTTGGTGGTGTGCACCATCCGTATACGTCGCAGCGTCCAACATCCACGTCGTGCACGAACAGCTTCAACCGACGGCACATACGTAGGCACAACAAGAGCAAGCTAGGCGAGCGGTAAGTACGAGTACACATGGAGTAGTTACAAGTGGAAAATTACGCATGCAAAGCGTCGTCGTCGTCGTCGTCTCTTACCGGTTATCGCCCAGCATTTGCATATTGCCCAAACCGCGTAGTGAGCTTCCAGTGAACTTCATTCGCGCGCCGAACCTAAAAGCAACAGCACTAAGCAACCTCAGCCGATAGGGCAGGAGTGTTTGCAATTGTATCTTGGTTCCAGTGAACGGTATACCGCGCGCTCCACTCTCCCTTGTAATCAGTAAGCGATGTAGTCGTGTTCGCTGTTTTTATTTTTGTTTGACGGACGCATTCCAAGCCTCGATCAGGCCAACGCAGTGGTGACGAATCAATCATTGAAGTGACTAATGCTTAAAAACAGCACGCGACTTTTTAATCCCAAGGGGTGGCTTCTTTGGAGACTCCATTTGGTCCCATGAATGATTAGAGTCAGATTCAGTGGGACAGCAACCGCTCCCTGTATCGCTTAAGTTGTGCCACTATATTGAGGGGATGCCTTAGTCCCGAAAGTTTCATAATCGTCCCCTAACGCTTAATGTTCCAGTTAAGCAAAGCGTGAACAATTAGCGAAAAAGATTTTATTGAGTTGAGCCACTGATCCGATTAACATGTGGCCACCAGCTGAGCCTCCTGTCAAGTCAAATGGGTTTATAGGTAACAGGGTGCTTGTTAGTCCCTTTAACTGTCTTCCGCATACACAGAGGCAAAAAACCGAGAACATTGGACTCAAAATGAGCACATTCGATCACAAAAACTAATCATGACCGATTTTCTCACTTCAAGAACTTTTTTTTGAGAACGCAAAATCTTGATGTGTGTTGATATGTTCCGTTTTTGAGAACATTTTAAAATCAAAAAAAAAAAACTTGAGGCCCTGTTCCACCGTCCAGGTCCAGGTCCTCTGTCCAGATCCACCGTCCAGGTCCAGGTCCACTGTCCAGATCCACCGTCCAGGTCCAGCGTCTAGGTCCAGGTAGGTCCACTGTCCAGATCCACAGTCCAGGCCCACTAACCAGGTCCGCAGAGACATCGCTTGTACAACAACATCCCAATAAACATTTTTGTCGGACTCTAACTGGGAGTAGAGCCCAAGACCTTTGGCGCTAGGCTATTGCCATGCATCTGAAGACAAACATCTGAATGCCTGCATATACTTTTCGGTGGGGTGGTTGAGGTGAGCTGAATTGTGCTCATTTCAAGAACATTCGGAACTTTTGTGCTCAAATACTTGAGAGAACATTCTGTTCATATTTTGAGATGAAATCTTATTTTCTGACCAAGTCTTTTCCCTCTGTGTAGGTGTCAGTAAGTGAACCTTGGAAGCAAAGGGACGGGTTATCAGTAGTGTCAACTGTGTATATAACAAAAACCAAGAGCTCTTCCTTGCCACACGAACTTCAACAGAAAAAGATCAGTCCGACAAACAAGAGACAAGAATCATCAGCTTTCGTATCAATACCAGACTCATTCGCACATTCAACAGCCAAAGATTCTTGTAGAAGTTAGGGAGAAGGATAATATGGCAATAGGAATACATATTTTGTGGGCTCTGGTACTTTTTTGGAACCATAATCCACATCCAAAACAGCATTAGACAACCGCCATTTTAGGGAAACTATCTCAGCCGCACTCAAGGGTTTCGGGGTCCGAACCTTTTAAATCTATTACCTCCCGAACCTGAACCAGAACCAAACATTCTCTGCTCGAACTAGAACCTTCGAAAGGTTAAGCAGCTGGTCTGCGAACCAACCTAACGATGGCTTCGAACCGCCGAAACGAAGCTTCCACAGAATCTAAGGGCTTGGAGTCCCAAAAATTCGTTCTAAATCTAACCAAATAATGTACATTCGCTTTTTCTTGAACCCTAATCAGTGGCGTCATATCTTATGGTATATCTTACGGACCACTTGAATGCTCCACATATCTCATTAAAAGTCTTAAATTTTACCTTGTCAGGGCATCGAACTTAGGAACTCGGAACTAAACAAGAAAGGTGTCATCATAACAGCACAGTAAAGAGTGTAGAAGAAAGCTCGGTGGTGCAGATGGCAACAGCGGTACCTTAGATTGCCGAGGTCGGGTTGCTGTTGGGGAAATACTGCATCGCGACGAGTCTTGATCTATTGCGCCCCCATGCAGAGTTTAGAAATCCCCTACCAGCCATATTTGCAATTCGCATTCTCGTGATCTTAGTACTTAAATTAAGTACCAACGGTGTTAATAGTGCAGAATACTGGAACTAAAATACTTGATTCAAGTACAAAATTCTCATTTCAAGTACGATTTTTTCAGTCCCGAAATACTTTATTTAGGACTCTTTCGGGATATATTAAGTACTAATCGAACTATTTAAATATCTTTTTGATCATACTTTTAGTTATGCTCGATCAACTCTCAAAATAAGTACAAAATATTCTTTATTTAAGTCCATTAAATTCTAATTTCAACCCAAAAACATTCTAGAAACAAAATAAGAGTACTTCAAAAAAAGAACAAAAGGTTTTTGGTTTCAACAAACAAGACAAAAAAGAAAGATAGTGGTGTGCGATATCGAACAAGAAAGTGCTGCTTACGCTCAATGCCCGACTATCGGCATGTGCTCGGCTCGTGTGCGTCTAAATAGCCGATTGCGCTCGGCCCCTGGGGCTATAGAGCAACATTGCTGATCTAAGCTCATGAATATTTAGCAAATTTTGTGACTTTTTTGGTTTATACCTCTTTTTTTCCCGTCTATAATTGCCGTCTATCAAATCTTCACAATAATCCAGGCTCAAATCAAAAATTTGCATATTTTGCATATTTCAGAAATTTGCATGTTTCGCAATATTTTGGACCTTGAAATCTACAGCTTCCATTTACCATCGCCTGCATTGTAATATGAGCATTAGGCGCTTTCATAAATACTTATAAGGTAATTTTGAAAATTTCGCGATTTTCGACCTTATAAACCTTCGCGGGCAAGCGTACAACCATTGCCCAAAGTTTCATCGCAATCGGATGAACGGCATAGTTTTTGAAATTTCGCTGTTTTTGGACCGTTTTCCGCCCATTTTTTCAATTTAGAAATCTTCGCGGTCAAGCGTCCAACCATTCCCAAAAGTTTTATCACAATCTGTTCTAAATTTCGCGGTTTTTGGACCATTTTCCGCCCATTTCTTCTACTTGGAAACCTCCCCGGGCAAGCGTCGAAGCACTCCCCAAAGTTTTACCTAAGCCATAAATTTAGCAATTTTCGCGGTTTTTGGACCACAATTTTGTTTAACTCTATGCTTGAAACGTGTCTGCACATTTATAAAACCCAGTCGGAACAAATGGCAATATGGATTGAGAAAACCCCTTTTATTGATGACTTACTTCCACATAAATCAAAATTATCTGATCTGAAGGGTATTTAGACTTCAGCGGGAAGTATGAATAGAACGATGTATTCGAGCGATTGAAGTGGTTAAATATTTGCACATAAATGTAATCATAAAATTTGCAGCATCAGGTTTATATGATTTGCAAGTTTTTCAATAACAAGAAAAGTGAACTTGAGCTTAAGTAAAGTTTCCTAAATTCATGTCCGGAGGCCCAGTTAGCAGTCTCGAGTGAGTGAATCCCCTCCAACTGATGCAGACACTTTGTGATGTGTAAGCTCTGACGCCTTTGAGCGACTTAAGAAATGGGCCATAAACCGAAATCAGTGATCATTGACCGCTAGTGACGATCACTAACTGTGTCAGTGATCTCCCATTTGCATAATCAGTTTTTGCCAACTCAATTGCCAACGCTTTTCTGTTTACGACACACACAAAATGATTAGTAAATGATGTGGAAAACTTGCCCTCCATTATCATAATGTATTTTGTGTCTACGACTGCAAAAGGTAAATATCAGGCGCGTAGCTTCAATGAGATTTTTTTTTATTTATGACACCAGATCTAGAGCCAGACTCAGAGCCAGACCCAGACCTGAGTTGAGCTTCCTCTTGAACTCGTTTTCGCGGTCGATTTGCATAAAGTCAGAACGCAATCTTGAAAGGTGTTTGTTGGTTGTGATAGTTTTTTTTCGTATTTTTTTTTTGTAGTTTCTTTCGAAGATTGGCTGCAAATTACAGGCAAAGCAAACATTTCCTCGCCTCTGGCGCGTCGTTGCGAAATCAATTAAAAAGCCACACAAAATTCTTTATTTATTTATTGTGCAACAACGCGACGGAGGTTCAGAACAGGTTATCAAGTCGCAGCATCAGCATCAGCTTAAAAAAAAAAATCACAAAAAAGAGAGTAGAAAAAACCTATATAAAGCATCCCACAGCAACAGCCATGTAAAAGTGTCAATTTCTCAATTATTTAATTAGGCAATTGCCGAACACTTCCAATTTCTAATTGATATTCGAGGTAAACCAAACAAAACATAACATAGTGTGTTTCCCCCTTGGCCAGAGGACGCCCGAGTCCCAGTCCGAAACTGTAAAGCGACTTCGGCTCGTGTGGTGCGGTTCGTGCTTTTCGGAGTGCCCCGCTTGATGCCGGGGGGTTCGGGCTCGGTCAGTAGTGTGCGAGCACTGCTGGACGCATAAAGTTTGCGCTTTGTTGTAATAACTGGACAAATATATATACCTACATATATAAATCGGTGAACGAAATAAACACAAACATCTGCCATCTGCTGAGGCACGTTTCGAGTGAATAAATAATACTGCAAATGCAAAACCTAGGCAATCCGATATTAAAACTGCGGTTTCTGATAAGATGACAGATGTGTTCCGTGCGGCCCAATAAATTCATTAGGCTAATGCGAGCAAAGATTAAATTAAATCAGCTTCATCAGCCTTAATTAATACGAAACTTTCCCATTTAAAAATATATTTAATAACAAACTACAATTGAGTGAGAACAGACAAATCGTACGGCAACAATAGAACACCACGCGATTTGCTCCATTTCCGCAAACGGCGGAGAGACGGGTCCGAGACCTTGACAGTCAGCTGGGCGGCAAGGTGAGGGACGACTTGTTGACATTGTGCGTGCACCAGTTCCACTTTCACTATTCATTCCATACACAATCTCCTATCTTGCAGCTTGCTCAGTGGCGATAGTGAGGAATCAGTGCGTTGCTCGTATTGCTCCGTCTTAAATGTGAATGAGAACGACTTGCGCATTTCCTTTGAGAACACCTGCACCGATTCGCTGGTCACCGCTTTCGATGATGAGGCTTTGTTAATATGCGACCAAGGAACCGAAATGGCAAGAGCAAAGGTTTTATTTATACCAGAAAGAAACACCCAACGGACTTAACCAGACTCTAATCCCGCATACCAAGCAACATGCTTAAAGTGTTTACAGATATCCTCCTCCTCTCTTTCACTCACTCACTTTAGGTACACTTTGATGACGTGTCGTTGTACGGCACTCCGAAAGAGGAGCCCATGCCCAACATACCGATCGTGTCCGAGAAGGTCTCTGCGAATTTCCTAAAAAGTCAATTGCAATCATGGTTCCAGCCCACGGACAATCGTCTGGCCATGAAATTATTTGGCAGCCGCAAGGCACTTGTCAAAGAACGCATACGTCAGAAAACTTCCGGACATTGGGTCATACACCCGTGCAGTTCATTCAGGTGAGTGCTCCTCCACTTTTACATGCATATATTTCTATACTTATAAAGATTTTCTTTTCAGGTTTTACTGGGACCTTTGCATGCTTTTATTATTAGTAGCAAATCTTATTATCCTGCCAGTCGCAATATCATTCTTCAACGATGATCTGAGCACACGATGGATTGCCTTCAACTGCCTAAGTGATACTATTTTTTTAATAGATATTGTAGTCAATTTTAGAACAGGTAAGGTGAACTCTTCAATAACAATTTACCCATAGCTTTCGAAAGATTTAAGTACCTACCTATAAAACGCTTAGTTTAATATCAACTTATGCATTGTATCAGTCAAAGCAAAAAAAAAAAGAACATATTGGAGTTGAATTATCATCCGCCATTTGTCTACTACGTGATCAAGAAATTAAGGCAGTTAAACTAAAAATTATACAAAAACAAATTATTTGGATAGCCACATGTTAGCTTTTCAAGAACTAGCTAAGGAATGAGTTGCTAGCAAAGCTAACGCCAAGGCTTAGTTTACCGAAAGCCTACTAGAATTCCAAATTTTCTTTTTAACCAACCAAAAAAAAACTCGAGGAAAAAGACCTAAGTCCTTTTGTCTGTTGAGTTTCAAACTAAATTTTTAAAACTACTAAAGAGATTTGCATTAAATTTGAAACCATTAAATTAGAGCAGTGGTGTCCAAATTCAAATAATAAAAGCGTTTGCTTGTGTGCGAAGCAGCGAAACACGAAGGCAAGGTGACGTTTTACTGCTTTACACTGAAAAAATTAAATGCGTGCGATTCAAACATAAAACAAACTAAATTTTAATTTTCATTTTAATTTTAATTTGTTTTATGTTTGAATCACTTTTCAGTGTAAAGCAGTAAAACGTCACCTTGCCTTCGTGTTTCGCTGCTACACAAGCGAAACGCTTTCATTGTGTGAGTTTGGACACCACTGATTTATAGAATACACATATTCTCTCTCTCTATATATGTTTCACTGCGACGCCGGCAGAATTTGGCTTGCCAACCACGCGTGGCTGCCTTTTCAAATTTTGGACATCGCTGAATTAGAGACTTGTAGACAACTATTTATACTTAGCAACATCCCATTAAGGCATAAGACCATTTGAATTACCCATTACACATATTTAGAGTTGTGTTGTAAGAGGCTAATAGGCTATTCACACTGAGCATATCTCACATCCCACATCCTGAGCTAGAATGCTTAATAACTATTTGTTAATAGGCTATTCACACTGAGCACATCTCACATCCTGAGTTAGAATGCGTAATAACTATTTGATAAGCCAATATTCTTAAGTTTTTGTTTTGTCAAATTATTAAGAGGATCGGTGTCTCATAGAATATGCATGACAAATTTTGTTTCCCCCCGGGCCCGGACTTCTGAGAGGAGCCCGGAGACCGGATTTTTGGCGAAAACTTAAATAAAATATGTACAACATGAGGAAAACCCCCCGCTCTCCTGCTATCTTAAAGCACTTTTGGGGTATATGAACGTCTATTTGAACACAATTAAGATCTATCTCCCTGAAATATAGGTCTTTTAGTCCAGACCGGTCATAAGCCGAGCCCCATAGAACCGGGTTGGTTCGGGTTTTTGTGTCCATTGAACCGGACCCAGAACCAAACCTGAACTCAGAACTGCACTCTCTATGCTTGGAAAAAGGTTCGGTGGGCAGAATAATTTTAGTCAGTTTTTTAGAACTTATAAAACTATCACTAGAACGTTTATTTCAATTTCATATCCAAATTCGACATATTTCGACTTTGAGACGAAAATAAAGCATCAGTCAAGTTGTTAAAGGGCAAAACATATTCACATATATTCATAAATATTTAAAATTTGACGTCCAGACACTTTTTAAGCCGTGGCAGAGAACTTAGAAGGATAAATATAATGAATGAGGTCCAATCTGGGTTTGATTAACGTACTAAATTGCTTCGAAAAACTTTCGTCTTGCCTTCTAATCAGCATGATAGTAACTCACAATAGCTTGCTGAGAATGTTATTCGGTGTCAAGGTACAAAGAAAAAAAAATAGGAGAAGTTAACTTCGGCTCGGCCGAAGTTTTGTACTATATACCCTTGCAGTTTGTTTTTCTAAATAAGACTACTTTTCGGCCCTTACTTTTCTATGGGAATTATTCTATATAGATGTCCGATTTCGACCAAACTTAGTGCAATCATGGAAAAGCATAACAAACTGTTAATTACAAAATTTGGAGGCGATCCCAATTAAAAAAAAAAGTTTTTCTCACTATAACTTCTTTTTCGACCGATCATTCATACTGCAGCTATATGCTATAGTCATCCGATTTTGACAAAACTTTGTGGAATCGTGTGAAAGCATATAAAACAAATAGGCCAACGTAAGGAGTTTCTTTAAAAACAAAAAAGTTCCACAAAAATTGACGTACATGCCAATTTTAAGGACATTTCCATGGAAAAACAAAAAAGTTTTTCTAACTAAGACTACTCTTCAGACTATACTTTCTATGGCAGCTATACTATATAGATGTGCGATTTCGACCAAATTTTGTGGAATCGTGGAAAAGCATAGTAAACTAAGAAATACGAAGTTTGGAGGCGTTTCAATTAAAAACAAAAAAGTTTTTCTCACTAAAACTAGTATTTCGACCGATCGTGTCTATGACAGCTATATGCTATGGTTCGTGCAAAGTTTAGTGAGGATAGCTTTAAAACTGACGGAGGAGATAGCATAGAAACAGACGGACAGACGGACAAGGCTAAATCAACTCAGCTCGTCATGCTGATCAAGAATTTATATACTTTTGTACTTCATTTGATTTGAAATCGGCTTAATGCAAGAATGTCCAAGGTTAAATTGAGGTAGATATTCGAAATACACTCAAAAGAAGAACATTGAATTGAGGTCGATATTTAAACCAAAAATAAGCTTTCCACATGAACACCATCTTACTTTATTAACAAACTTTTGGATTCTAGCCGGCCCGAGATCATTAGTTGATTGCACACCCTCTGTTCTGTCTCCAATAGACTTAGCAGCTTCTTCCTCATGACAGCTTTGTTATAACTGTTTGGGAATTCCAACGCAGTATAAGTGCAAAAATAACCACAAAAAATCAGTCGAGCAGAAGTTAACTTTCCCCTGTTATTAAAGAAATATATAAAATACAAAATGGGATCTGTCGTCGTCTGCTACACAGATTTTGGCTTCTGATCTTATCTAATTATAGTCTGCTATTCTGGTCTCCTGCAAGTAGTGTGCGTCCATGGGCAGCTTCAGAATACCGCTTTGAAATCCAAAAATTCGAGTAGTACATAGGCGTCTGTACTAGTGTTGTCAATACTGCATCGATATTTATATATTTGTATTAGACGATATGATGGTATGATATTCCATGTGGCGATATTATCGATCATAAATTACCATTGTATGGAGTCACTTGATGATTTTTAAGGCAGTATAAATAGCTGTTCCTAGTTTCATCGAATCGGATCGAACTGGTAAAGGCAGAGCTTCTGACAAAATTATATTTCCATATGAGTTGCGAAGACTTTGTTTTTTTTTTTGATTCGACCGGAACAAGAGCCACTTCTTCGAAAAGCGATGACGAATGAAAAATACAATGTAAAAAAATGAAAAAGTATTCAAGTATGTTATTCATTTTGTAAAAATACAACAGGAATGAAAGAATTGGACATTTGCAAATAGTTTAGTTTAAAAAGTTTAATTTTGGAATATCCGATAGTAAAGATCAACTAGAGAGGGTACTTCGAATGGTTCTCTAAGTGTAATTGTATAGTTGTCTTTAAAAAATTGTTCAATTAGCTAAGGAGGTCTTAGGAAATGAGGATTTATCGATATTAATTGGAATCGATAACATCAAGTATACAACCGAATCGAGATATAGCTATGGTTCGAGATAGATAGCCCGACCGATTCCGAAAATTGTTTTACTCGATACATCTAATATCGATTTAGTGAATTTTTAATTTTTGAATCTATCCTATAATGGACGGAGGGCTGCTATTTGGTCTGTCTTCTGCATTTAAATCATAGTGCTTTAATTCTCGAAGCTCTTTTCTCCGTGATTTTTTATCTCAAAACGTTTGTCGCTTCAAATAATATTTCAAAAACCTGAATAGCTAAACAGAAGTCCTCTTCATAGTAAAGGCCTCGTACCTTTGTTGTTATTGATTAAATATGAAATAATAATAAAACTCTTTTATCTAGCGCTCCATTTTAATAACCTTAAAGTAAATAGTTCATGTGACTCAGCTCCATAAATAATTGCTGCTCATATTTTGATCTAACCACCCGTTTCTCGTTTCAGGAATTATGCAACAAGACAACGCTGAACAAGTAATATTGGATCCAAAGCTTATAGCTAAACACTATTTAAGAACTTGGTTTTTTCTCGACTTGATTTCATCGATACCGCTAGATTATATATTTTTAATTTTCAATCAAGTAAGTCCTAAGTATTTTAAGAAACAGTACGCAACATTTTAATTGAAGATTATGAAATTGCAGGATTTCTCTGATTCTTTTCAAATTTTGCATGCGGGTCGCGCTTTGCGCATCCTGCGCCTAGCTAAGTTACTTTCTCTAGTTCGCCTGCTGCGCCTGTCCCGCCTGGTGCGCTACGTCTCGCAATGGGAGGAGGTTTATGTAAGTAATCGGTTACATTTTGACACTATTGTTTTGCATATCGATTTCGACTTACCTCTACTTATTGTGTATGATATATATATCTACTATATAATTGAATACCCATGATTCTTTTGAATTTCGTCATTTTGGTTTTCAGTTTTCCCCTCATTATGGTTTGCCACATTTCTATACATATTCAAGACACAGCAAGATACAACAACCAGAGGAGGGCCTTAGGTTTAGGGTACTCTCAGTTCGGTCAGATCAGAAGAAGAAAAAGAAGTGCTCACTTTCCTTGATATTCAAATGGCGCGCAAAATGTTCAAACTATGTAATACTCGTATTTTTTGGTGTCTTTGATTTCTTCCGTTTCGTTGATGTGTATGCTGTACCATAAAGCCCCACTGACTTTTTGTAAATTCTACCATAATAAAAACGATAATGTTTGCGCGCCCGTTTCCCTCCCCGAGTTTTGGCCCCCCCAAGAACACACACCAACCAACCAACACTCGACATCGCCTCGCAAAAGCTTACCTCAGTGAAATCTTCGCTATTTCGCGTGAAATTTTCTTTTGTGTTCTATTTTTTTGCTTACACTTTGATTTACTTGTACTTTTGTGTTTACGTTTCGATTTTCAATTCATTTTCTTGCTGACTTCGAAGCACTCCAAACCATATGAAAACAACAACAATTCTTCAATGCACCCCGTATAAAAAACTCTTTGAAGACATCTTCCAAGTGTTGGCCCAAAGCTTTCTAGACTTCCCACCACTTCTCTTTCTCTCTCACCCGCCCCGCCCCCAATTAAGCGCGAAGGGAAATCGTCAGCTGTATTTTTTTTTATAATTTTTAAACAAAAAATAAAACATTGCTTATCAAACGAACCTCTACTAGCAAATATCAGGGTCTAAAATACCTGTGTATTCAAATGGTTTTTAGATTCTGCAGAATCTACAGAAAAAAAGTGCTGATCGCAGAGGGAGAATGAACAGAAAAGACAAAGATGGCTTGACAAAAAGCAACCTAATTCTCAAGGTAAACAAAACCAAATAATCAAAAAAACAAAATAATAAAAAAAAAACACCATCAAAACAAAAACAAAAAGCCTTGATTGATTGAAACATATGTAAACTCACATTTGAGGAATGAAACAACAATTGAGTTTTAGTTCGTTCGTTCGTTCGATTGTTCGTTGATCATGTTTGCTTGATTTTAATGTTCGTTCGTACATTCTGTAAATTTTCTGAGATTGCCTTTTATATAAGTATATAAATACATATACCTACATACATCCAAAAACATATATATATGACTAAATTCTTGATTTGACAGACACACACCAAATGGTCTTCGGTTTGCCAATCGAAGCCAAGTATTTTTATGCTTTTCACAGAAATTGTAAATATCTAAGGACTTTTGCAGTCCCATTATGTTTCGTAGATTCCATGCATGCCGCATGACTGAGAAACTATTCTCTGTAACCACAGACTAGCTGCTGGGCTTACGCTTAGTTCTTCTCCACATACTTCATTCTGTCAACCGTGTGATTAGCATGGAAATATAACAAAAAAAAACAATTAGGAGTGAAATCAAACAAGACAATGCTTTTTGAATTTGATTAAAATACCCTTAAACGAAAACTAAAATTAAAGTCTGTGTTAGTTGTGGGCCTGACCAGCAGCAGCAGCAGCTGCCACTGTACAAAGCAAAGCAACTGGTGGTGGCTGCTACTGCTGCTCCTCGAAGTGGTCGTATGAACGTTGCAATTGCTGTAAGCTAGCGCTACTGCACACGGAGAACGGAAGCCGAATCTAGATATACGGGGTAACTCTTAAGAAAACTGTAGGCAAGGTTAGGACTTTCTTACGAATCCTGAATCTTTATAGAAACTGTCATCATAGTAGATTTTGAACTGATTCAGTTTTCTTTTCAAGTCCGCAGTTTCTGGGAAGATTGCTGAAACGACTTCTTTTAGCTTGCGAACCGAACCGAAAACACTATACTCAGCCATATTTCCATTTTCACTTTCGCAAAAATTTTGCGGTTTCAAAACGCAAAACATTTGCGAAAGTGAAAGTGAGAACATGGCTGATAGTGTATTAATCGGGTATTTTAAAATATCAAAATGAATTTATTCTGTTGAAATACCTAAATATATTCGAGTTCTCATGGAAGACACGTTATTTTCGTGGTTAGGGCTCGATATTTTTATATATGAAATCACTTTGATATGAAAATATTGAAATTATTAGGCCTGTTCACATTTCCGAGTGGAATTAAAAAGTAAAATGATCGCAATTCCCGAATCATTTTCATTTTGGAGTGAAATAGAAATCGATTGTCTTTTCGAATGAAAGTGTAAAGGCAGCCTTAACAATTTCGATCAGTACTGCGCAAGCGCTGATTCGGAATTGCGAACAGCAATTTCTGAGGTACAAGTTTAAAAAAAATGATTTTATATCAAATTGAACGCTCGATATATCTATGGGTACTTCAAAATCTCGACATTATTTGACATATTAAAATAAAAATACTTGCAAGATGAAAAGTATCACCGTTGCCATTTACTTTTCATTCCACCTGAGTTTTAGGCAAAACTTTTAAAACCGATTAACTTGATCGTTTTTCGGAATCGGGAACAGCTACCAATTCCGATTCCGCATGATCTGATCGAAATCGAAAACGGGAATAGGCCTGTATATAAATTTCCACGTGTTCTACAAGTCGCTTTCGACCCAACTTCCATACGATTTGGGTCGTTATTTAATAATTTTTTTTATTCCTGGTATTCCAAAAGATTAAGATCTCTTAGTAGAGAAAGCGGAATCTATAAACTTCATAAAGCGATATATCACTCACGAGGGTGAATTAATAAATTTCCGTGTTAGTCATTAGGACTCAAGATTTTCTATATCTGAGTGCACAGAGAAAAAAAAGGATATTAAATAATATCCATTGGATGATTTCCGTATCCATTTGAACTGGATAAGTCATTAATATCCTTTTAATCATCGAACGGAGCTGAAAAGCATCCAATGGATACGAAATTATGATCATCTTTGGATGATTTCCCAACTCTGTTGGTTGATTAAAAGGATATTAAAGACATAACCAGTCCAAGTGGATCTTTCTGATGTGCCTTTAAGGTATTTATATTCTTTTGTACCACCGTTTTGGGCAAAAAAAAAAAAAGACTCATGAATGAAAGAACTATTTTATAAGAACTTTTCTTTGACTTCTTCTTGATTTCTGGCGCAAAATAATGAATTAAGGTTTCATCAACGATGAACATTCGACTTCAAACATCATTGGGATTCAGTACCAAGCATTGCTTCGAGAGTGTTGGCCCTCTCCGCTTGTTGTCTGTTAAAAAGCATGTATTAACAAAAATTTCTTCGAAGTTGTTCTATTTCGAATTGACAAACATTCGATCACGTTTGAAGTCGTCAAACACGGTTACTTATTCATCCACCCTCGTATTTTACTCAAATTGAACTCAATAGAATGTTCAAAACATTACCATAGCCATTAAGTTAGCTTTGGTTACGCCGGTCAATCCCTAAACTGGGCAAGTTTCCTATTTCCGGTACAGCACATTATTCTGGATATTCTGCACTTAGATCTAACTTTAACCAAATTCATTTCTCATAATTGAAAATAATAATAAAATCTGCACAAAGATTGGTATAGATTCTTATCTTTACGAGAATTTGAGGTGCTTAGTTTATACATTTCGACAACACAATCATCGCCGCTAGCTAGGTATCCACAAAAAAAAACTTTCTAAACTTCCTCCGTATGCTGCAGTGACTGGGCAGCTTTACAAAAACGATCGGTTGAAGCTTTGGTAAGTCAAAGAATGATTATTTAAAACATGGAAATAAAATAAGTAACTCCTAGTCGATTTTCATGACTCTTGCGAAGATGACAAGCGTACCTATGGTTACTAGATCTGGTTTAAGTAAGCTCGGCATTATTTAACTAGTTGATACCAACCGTAAAAAAGTACGACGGATTCTAGTAACCACGAAATGGCTTGTCATTATTAATGACTCATTACCATACAAAATTATTCAATTTAAATTACAAACGTTGACACGAAAATCGAAGCAGGGCCGATTGCTAAGAAGATTTTCGTGCAACTTAAATTTGGTCTACAAAAAATAACTATTTTTTTGTTAAACTGCAGTCATAAGATCGATTTTCATCCGATTTTTCACACTGTAGCATTATTAGCATTGGTTTTTACACGAAAACTGCGTCGGCTTCTGTTGTTCCAGAATACAGACAAACATTTTACAAGCTTACAAAGGATTTTCTATTATACAAATAATCCTTTTGAATATTATGCAGTTTTATTTATTTCCACATAATTTTCCAAAGTTTCATCCAATTCAATTTCAACAATTATTCTACTTGCATATATAATCTCCATAGATTTCAGGGGAAACGTCTTCGAACTGGCTCAACATTCATACCTAAATAAATGTCAAACGAGATCATTTTTGGATGATTGTCAGCTAGGAATAACATTAAAATCGAAAAATTGTTCTCACTTTCGACCCATTTTCAGATCGATCGTTCGGATGGGAGCTATATGCTATAGTCACCCGATTTTGACAACGCTTTGTAAAATTAGGTGAAAGCATATAGAACAAAAAAATATCAAATTTTAAGACGGTACGATTTAAAACAAAAAATTTTTTGTCATTAAGACTATTTTTCAGACCTAGCTTTGAGCTATATCATATAACTGACTGATTTTCATAAAACTTTGTAGAATTTGGAAAAAGCTTAGAAAACCAATACAAACAAAGTTTGGAGACGTTTTCTTTGAAAACAAAAAAGTTTTTCTCACTAAAACTAGTTTTTCGACCGATCGTTCCTATGGGTTCTCGGTTCCGACATACATATTAGCACAGTGTGCAGTAAAAATATGACTCTGTGCAAAATGTTAGCTCGATAGCTTCTAAACTGAGAGATTAGTTTGCGTAGAGACAGACAGACGGACGGACAAAGCTTAATCGACTCAGCTCGTCGCCCTGATCAAGAATATATATAGTTTATGGAGTCTGAAATGAATATTTATATGCGTTGCAAACTTCTGAGCAAAATTATAATACCCTTTTCAAGGGTATAACAAGTGCAAAAGATAAAGCATTGTATGATCATAAATGATTCTCTTGTTGGGAGAAAATGGTACCCTAGCCGCGACTCTTCTTGAAGAGTCATTTTTAACCCATTATTTTGATCAGTTTCGACTCATTTTCGAGTAATTTTGTGATTATTTTTCGATTCATATTTCAATAAATCACATTGTGAGCATATTCATGAGTCATTTTCGAGTATTCTTTTAATCGGTAGGTAGTAATCTCTTTTAATCAGGGATTAATATCGGAACCGTTAACCGAAATAAACCTTTTCAAATCACGTACCGGAACCGAAACCGGAACCGATACAAATTTTTTTTTGAGAACCGAATACGGTTATTATAGGAAACGATAGATCCGGAACAAAACCGAAACGTTGGAACCGGTACGGTTTCGGTTTTTTGTTTACCTTTGCAGAGCGCATCGTGATTTTGGTCAGATGTTTGAACGCAAAGAAGAAATCATAAGACATCTTCAAAGTTTCTTCAATAGAAAATAGAAAAGCGTGAGAAATCCATTTTTGAGAACAATATTTTTCTATGTCGCATATTTTTAACCCAATGTATAGCGTAATGCTAAATTTAGTCGGTTGCTGATCAATCACACAAAGTTCCCAGAATTGTATGAGATTTCAAAAGTTGTGCAGCAGGTTAGCTCACGCTCAAAGTGAGCAGTGCAAATTCACAAAATCCACCTTGTTTTGCAAAAACAGGAAAATGAGAAAACGGCCATAAGACGGCGAATTTTAGTTACCCCTTTTATATTCTCCAGGCAGGGAATTCCAACTTGAGAATTTCAAGCGGTCTTATTTATGCGGGCAATTCAATATAAGTAGTATTTAGCCGTGAAGCAACCAGCGTGCGCGATAGCGCAACTGGTTGAGACGGCATTCCAATCCAAGGGTCCCGATAGCAACTGAAAAATTTATATAATTCGTATATTTTCAGAACCAAACCTAAAAGAGTTCTTCTGCTCTTGGATTCATTACAAAATAAACCTATGGCCCGCACGGAAAATTTGTGAGAACCAAAAAGAAAGTTAATATGGCGGCCGTTCCCAATGACACAAATTTGAATTTAAGCCTTTTAGCCAGTCCCCTACCTTATATCAAAAGTCTAAAAGGCAGGTCCATATTTCATGCATCGAAAAACTCTAACTTGACTGGACTAATTTTCCATGTGTACATTTTCCAAGTGTACACACTTAAGATATACAAATCTCATTTTTAACGATAAAGCAATGGTGAAAATAGTAAAATCAAAGGGTAAATATTAAAATATCAGAGCATGAGTGTATGATATTTTAACAAAAAACCGAAGGATTTTCGTTTAATATTGTCTTCAGCATAACTGAGATATGTCGCTGACATATTCTCATCTGACTCGGAGACTATAAAACAGGAGTGCCCGCGCACTCTGTACGCTTCGGGCGCTTGTGTTGTTGCTTTCAGCATAGCCGTTGCCAAGCGTATACGACTCTCTTCTCTTTTTCTCCTATGCCTCTTGCAAAATTGAAGGCAAGAACAATTTGTATGCGAGCTGTCTGCAGCGTTGCTTTTGTTTTTGCCGTGTGCATTAGACAGCCACAAGCACCCACCCAAACAACACTAGACAATAACTGGTTTTCTCTGTCGGTTTTCTTGTGGTTGCTGTTGCCTAAACAAATTTGTTTTATTTGACATTAGGAGCTGTTGGGCACCCCTGCTTTAAAAGATAGCAATATGACAATTTTTCACAATATAGAACAGGATCTAGGGAATATTTCTGCATCATAAACTTAAAAATCGTGTTTTTATACTTTTATACTCTGTACCAGAAGTACACAGAGTATTTTAAGTTTGTGCAAAAGTATGTAACAGCCAGAAGGAAGCATCTCCGACCCTATAAAGCTTATATATTCTTGATCAGCATCAACAGCCGAGTCGATCTAGCCATGTCCGTCTGTCCGTACGTCTGTCTTTCTGTCCGTATGAACAAACAGATCTCAGAGATGGTAAGAGATAGCGGTTTGACATGTAAGGGACATATGCTTCTTATACTTGCAGGCAGATCAAGTTTATTTTGTGAGTGAGCGATATATTGGGGACGAAAGTAAATATTTCAAAAATTAAATACCCTTGCAAGGGTATAAAAATGGTCCATAAAAATACAGCCATGCTTCCATTTGAAAACGGTTTTTCTCCTAAATTTGCCCCCCAAATCGTGAAACAAAATGGGAGAATGGCTGAATATCTTAAACTATCAAAAAATTTAAGGAAAACGATTTTGAAAGGGAGTTAGCTCTTATTGCCAGCGACATTTCCTATTTACTTTTCATTTTAAGGACTCGAATATCGCCGGTTATAGAATGCCAAAGTTTTTACGAAAGAGGGAAGCTTGATTTGAAAAGTTGTAGGTAATTCATAAGTAGGCAAACGCTGCTATAGAAGACTTGAGCTAAGATTACAACAGTTAAGCTAGTCTAAACTTTTGTTCGCTCGTTGTTTAAAGATCAATCTCTTTCTTTTAGTTTGTTAATCAAAAACCTGTATTAAAATCGCGGAATTATATCGGAATGACATTATTCTCAAATAAGTAAAATTTTGATATGCAGTTTAACCCCCAGCTGGATTCGGCTTCCTCCGTACCATACACAGACGCACACAAACGATCCACTGTTCGATTGTTCAAACTGCAAGCATTGCTTGAACTACTTTAAAGACAAGACAAGGTCAACATGAACACGAACACGAACACTGTACTATATCTGTAAAACTATAACTATAACTTACACACTACTTACTTACTAGCTGCTACAACTTGTACCTATATACCATAGCATACATTTTGGGGCTCCAGACCCAAAAACGCTTACTGTACTTACTATAACTTTGGTTTGAAAACACTCACAACACCACATTCGATGCTTTCTGCTTTTGTTTGGCGCCAAATTTGTGCTAAGCGCTTTATTGCTCCTACTCTACTCTATTCTACCACAACTCCTACTTCTAACGTATTTCTAGCTCAACTGCTTTTGTGTTTTTTTTATATATTTTTGGTTTTATTTTGGTGTTTGATTTTTACTTTTTTGGTTTGGTTTTCTTCTACGAGTTCTGTTGTACAAAAACGTATTTCAGCCAAAATCCAAAACGCGCAACTCTCTTTGTAAGTCTGTGTACATTTTAGGCAAGCTTTTTGGCCCGTTGGCCCATTTTTTTTGGGAGCCACACACCCACACACCTGAATGCCAACTTCTGTGTTTCTCTCGCTCTCCTTCTCTCTCTGTCTCTTTAAGTCTCTCTTTTTAGTTGTGTTTTTCCTTTGGTTCTGTGTTTCATTTGTTTGTTTGTTCTGAATAAAACAAAACTCTGTACAGTTTACTTAGCACTAACAATACAAAAAAAAAAAAACAAAAACCGAGTACTTTCCGCAAGGAACAAACAAACGCTTTCATTGTAAAATATTTTGAACGTTTGAACGGCTTTAGTGAAAGTAAAGATGAGCACTTGTAACATAATAATAATACTACATAATTCTAGCAGCTGATTTTTGCACTTAAACGAAACAAAACAAAAAAAATGTAGAAACTGGTTTGACATTTTGAAATTTGATTGCTCAGGTTTTACACTGTTGTATTTATGCCTTGGCCTAACATTAGACTTAACTTTTTTCCGTTTTCTGGCTGTGGTTTTGGTTGGTTTTATAATTGAAATGCTAAATGGAAATTTTGGCTATTTACACGGAGAAACAACATGTTTTCTCTCTGTGTAAGCCCAAAGTCACCATTACCAAAAGTTCCCACAATGAGTTATGTTTTATCTTAGTTTTTTTTTTTTGGAATTCCTGTTTGGGTTTTGTTTCTTGTTTACTTGGAAACATTTTGGTTTGCCGTACACTTAAAAACACACACACACACACACACACACATACACGCGGTGTTGGACTTTTAGTTTGCAGTGCACTCTTTGTTGATTGATAACTCTGGTGTTACAGTTCCTCAATATGGCCTCGGTGTTCATGAGGATCTTCAATTTAATTTGCATGATGCTCTTAATCGGACACTGGAGCGGTTGTCTACAGTTCTTAGTGCCAATGTTACAGGGTTTTCCATCAAATTCCTGGGTATCCATCAATGAGTTGCAGGTGGGCGTTGTGAATTGACAAAATACTCAAATGATATCCGTGAGCTAACTGTTTTCTCTATATAGGAATCCTATTGGCTGGAACAGTATTCCTGGGCCTTGTTCAAGGCCATGTCACATATGCTGTGTATAGGCTATGGCAGGTAAGTCGTATCTATAGATGATCCATAGATGATACTCACCGTTGATTCCTTTTTACAGATTTCCCCCCCAATCCCTGACGGATATGTGGCTAACGATGCTCTCCATGATATCGGGCGCCACATGTTACGCATTGTTCCTTGGTCATGCGACCAATCTCATCCAGAGCTTGGACTCCAGTCGTCGGCAATATCGCGAGAAGGTCAAACAAGTGGAGGAGTATATGGCCTATCGGAAGCTGCCGCGTGATATGCGTCAACGCATAACGGAATATTTCGAACATCGGTACCAGGGTAAATTCTTCGATGAAGAGTTGATACTTGGCGAGTTGAGCGAGAAATTACGCGAGGATGTCATCAACTACAATTGCAGGTGGGCCAAAATAATCAGAGTTTACATCTCTCGGACTGAGAATAAAACTTTTACATTTAAGGAGTGTAGACTATACTTTGATTAGGAACATAGTCATGGTTAATGTTCACCGAGTCTGCCAGCCTCTTAAATCATGCAAAACGTTTGAAAGGAAGGTTGAAACCAGGGGCCGAAAAAAAACAGAATCACATTTTGGCATTGGTGTGTGTGTGCAGCAACCAGACACGAAGTTGAAAGCACAAAAACTGATTCAATTTGCTCTACAGCAAAAGCAGCGACGCAGCTAACAAGAGCCAAAAGCAACACGACGAGCGCTGCTTTTGAGAGTTTGCCTATGCCCAGTAGATGGCGACATGACGGCCTCTGGTTTAAACTAAAACACAAATAAAAGTTCCATAAGAACTGCAACGTTTTAGTAATTCCGTACACATAATTTAAGATCAATTAGCTATCTTAAATTTGCAAATATATCCCGGTTAGTTATATATTTTAAGGTTTTAAAATTAGATTGGTCTAGGAAATGTTTATCACATAAAAACTAGAAGTCGCGCAACCAAAGGTGCTCTAAATTATTGAAACCCAGGGCTGAAATCACACTAAATCCAGGATCACACTGTCATTAGCAGGACATTGAAAGCCTCCAGGTCAGGTCGATATAAAGGTTCAATGTTGTCTAAGAATAACACAGTGTCCAAACCTCTACTTATTCTATCTAAAGGAGATTATATTCAAGCACTTGATTTTATTGAAAAGAAAATGCTTAACATAACTCCCAACTCGGAAAAAAATTTGGGATTATAAAGTAGTACCGGGTCGCATCGTTTATTTTCCAGTTTTTTCACTTTAAATATCCAGTCAATTACAGTCTCATCTCTAATGTATGCACTATACGCAGCTACTCGAGCACTGCATAAGTATTTGATATTGTTCACACCCAAGTGTCCCAACCACTGAAACCAAATGTATGCAGTCGTTGGTTTACTCACTTGGCATATTTGTGCTTCGGTCATTCAGGGCCAAAGATACCCGCACCTCTCCTGTTGTTTATTTCTAATACTCATGCTAACAGAGAGCTTAAAAATTTGAGAGTTTATTGAGATTGTCGCTGTTTCTTAACATTACACGAACAATGCAACGGCGTTTACCTTTACTTTTTAATAAAGCCGGGTATCCAGTGCCGCGGAAACTAAAAATTCCTGGCAAACTTCATAAAAAAAACTTTGCCAGGAATTTTTAGTTTACCTTTTCGTTTGTTGTGTATCCAGCAACATGAACGAAATCCACACTTTGTATAGATAGCGGCCTAACGGGAAATGCGAGTGTGGATCGAGAAACATCTGATAGACAGCTATAGAAATATGATGCTTACAATTATTTTGTATGTAATGAGCAAATATATGGTTGTAATAGTTCCATTCTTCATTATTGCTACATAAGCAGCAGATTCATTTTTCCAAGATACCAGGCTGTTCTAATCTTGTACTCAAATATAACAGACTTTATTTAATTGGGTACCAGCCGTGGAGTCTTACTTCTCTTTTCGGGCCACATTGCAGTGTCTTGCTCAGCCATCGGCCCAATAATTTAGAACGTACGTTGTGAGACATATGTGGCTGATGTCGACCGTCCCTTCGTCCGTTTGTGTATCTATCTCGGAGATAGTATCTCCTTCCTCAGCTTTAAGTGTAACTAGGCACATGGGCACCTTTCTGTGCAGGATGCGCAGATGTATGTACGTGCAATCAATGGCCTTTATAAGATAGCTAATAATCCCCTAGACATATCGTACTGAAATTAAATCTACAATGGAAGACCGAAGAAGTTCGTTTTACGCTATTTTGTTTAAATTTATGTAAATTCAAACTTTACAAAATCAGTAAAACCTTGCACATTTCAGGATGATTAGGTCAAACTATTTTACTTAAAATAAATAGCAAATTCCTGGCAGGAATTTTCCAAACACTTAAACAAAGATAGCAAGAGCAAAAAAGATATGATACGTCCTTCGTATTTGTAGTGTGAGCGTACGACTGCCACGCGGAGACGAAAACAACCGACACCGCAGTCAAAGCAGATACAACTAATTTGACACCCGATCACACAAGACACTCAGTCACAGAATTACTAGTACGACAATGCGTGTGCGTTTGATTTGACTGCATATTTTGGGTATCAGTCACACTGCATACGTTTTTTTAGCGAGCGCACTCTTAGTCAAGAAAATAGGCACTCTTGCAAAAACTCTGGTCTCTACTAACTTTTTAAATTAACCTGCCGAAACTGAAGCCAAATTTGTATCTCAATTTTTGTTGAAAAAAGGTTCGGCTTAGAAAAGTTCGTTATATCAGAAGGCTGTAATCCGGTCGATAACCGAACTCTGTAGAACCTGTGAACTCTGTCGATATGTTTTGGAGACTCTTCAATCTTACCATTAACCGAACATTTTAGTTTTATAACCTTCCTACCTACCGGACCCCATCTGTTTGAAAAACGGTTCGGTTCGGCTAAAAAACTCGAATAAACTCCACAATCTAAGAATTCTCTAACAGAAACAGTCTTTACGATGGGTGCGAATTTCTGAATTTTTCTGCAGAATTTAAGAGGCCTTTGTTATAGTATCTTTCTTAAAAATATAAATATTTTTCTAAACATTTTCTCAGAATTGCAAACTGCTCTGGAAATGGTCTTTCAACTGGTTCGGTTTAGTGGATCTACGATTTTCCTCATATATATCTAAGAAATTTACAAATATCTTTGACTTACGATAGGCAGTTTTCATCAGCAAACTCGTTAATGAAGTGAACCAAACTTAACCGTTTTCTTCTACGGTTTTTGGTTCTTTAAAAAGCACGAAATTGCGGTTTGGCACTGCTTGCATTCCTGTAATTTCATTATCAAAACAATTATATGGTATTGGATCAGTAAAATTTCGAAAATTGTATTCAAACTCCATATATACATATCGACTTAGGGCTTTAGGAGGGGTTGAAATATAGCTACAAAAGCAAATTTTGTAAAATGGCGTATGGTAAGAGGAGTTTATATTTCATTTACCAGAGAAAAAACAGTATCGAATAGAAAAATGAAAGTAAAGATCTAAAAGCAAATAGTATAAACGATGCTCGAGCGAAAACATTGGGGATTTATGCCTTTACACTTGTCATATATGTATCTTCAAATTCTCTAAAGAGAAACTTTTATCGAATAGAACCTGTCGTATTTTACCAAAGAAGGCTAAATTTTGTAAATATGAAGGGATATTTGCTTTGCTATCGCACAATCGTCAGATAAACTCTTTAAAGCAGCGATGGGCAACGCTCAGCCCACCTGTCCCTCGCAGCCCGGCCTGTTATTCTGCCTTAAAAGCAATGCGCAATAAAATACCCGACTGCCAATACAAAAATACGGCCACAAAAATCAGCTGCTTGCAATTAATGCTGCCCTCCTGTTAGATTTTTGTGCCCACCGCTGCTTTATGACTAGTGTAAATGCAGCTTAAACTTCTCTAGAAATCTAGGTCTACAATCACTTCCTCTAATGATCACTTCTTAAACCCAAACATCTTAGCATAACGAACGAACTAATTAGAATTTTATACCAAGTTATCTTAAAATCCTTACTTAACCTATACTCTTGCTACTTTCACAGATCCCTCGTGGCTTCAGTGCCTTTTTTTGCTAATGCCGATTCGAATTTTGTTTCCGACGTAGTTACCAAACTGAAATACGAAGTTTTCCAACCAGGTAAGCATTCGATTAATAGGTACAAAGCCAAGTTGATCATATCTATACCCCCGGATCAGGTGATATTATCATAAAAGAAGGCACGATCGGTACCAAAATGTACTTCATACAGGAGGGCGTGGTGGATATAGTCATGGCAAATGGCGAGGTAAGTTTTTATAATTAAGCAAAAATTAACCGAAACCAACTAAACTGTTTTCTTTTATAGGTGGCCACTTCACTATCAGATGGCTCTTACTTTGGTGAGATCTGTTTGCTGACCAATGCGCGTCGTGTGGCCAGCGTGCGAGCCGAAACCTATTGCAATCTATTCTCATTGAGCGTGGATCATTTCAATTGTGTTCTGGATCAGTATCCGTTGATGCGCAAAACTATGGAAACTGTGGCCGCTGAGCGGTTGAACAAAATTGGCAAAAATCCGAATATAATGCAACAGAAGGATGAACAGCTTAGCAATCCAGAATCGAATACAATTACGGCCGTGGTCAATGCCCTGGCCGCCGAGGCCGATGACTGCAAAGATGATGAGTGAGTTAAATTTGTAATCAATGTTAATGTAAATGCTTAATGGATGTTTTTATATATTTTTTAGTGACATGGATCTCAAGGAGAATTTACTGCATGGGTCTGAGTCGAGCATTGCTGAGCCAGTGCAAACGATACGTGAGGGTCTGCCCAGACCCAGAAGTGGAGAGTTTCGTGCTCTATTCGAGGGCAACACTCCATGACACTGAGAAAGCGGACAAAGGGCCTCTATATAGAGTGCCCTCACACACACATAAACACATACAGACACACACACACACACACACATGCGTATATAATAATTTAGAGAAAACCCCCCAAGAATCAATTTATGGTAGACATTCTATATATGCAATTGCGATTTAGTAGAAAAAACGTATTAAAAAAAAAGAGAAAACAAAAAAACAAACAAAAAAACAACAAAATTACACGAAAAAATGTCCTCAATAATTAATTCATAATTTCAGCTCCGCTAACTGTGATGACTTTAATATAAGAATCGAAAAAAAATTAAACAAAAACAAAAAAATGCAACAAAAAAAAAAAAACGAGTACATGAATATGAAGAAACCACACACAGCCATAGTAAAAAGCCGCTACAGATCCACACACACACACTCACCCATACACTCTTACATACATAGTACAACTAAGTTTTATGCCCAGGATATTGTATAGGTGTTAGTCCTATGGACCTACTAGAAAAAACTCCAACACACCCACAAACACTCACACACACCACAAGCATTAACTTATGATATAAACGAAACCACAAACAAAAGGTCAAAAAACATATGTATGCGCATAGCTATTATGTACTCGAGCAACCAACAAAACAAACCAAACAAACAACAATTATGTATTATGGCGATTATATAGCATATTTAAACAAAACAAACAATATTTAAGCAAATTTAACGAAATGCGCATTAGTAGTTGGAACTATTAGTTTCTCACCACACCCCCCACACACACACACAACTCAACTCACCACGGTTCACCACGTAGTACAGCAAACCAACCTCAGGGTGCCGTCGTTTCACGGTCACCACCTTAAAACAAAACAACAAACATCTACATTGACTATATACAACAACAAAAACAAACACTTGCATAGATAATGTTGTCTTTTATAGGGAATTGTTAAATTAAAGTATTTATTTCTCGTTTTCCTTTCGGTTGCCACACTCACACACACATAATCTGGTGAACAGATTTATGTAACTTAGTATTTTATTACACGTAAACTAAAAAAATGAAAACTGAAGATGAAAAAATAAAAAAGATGAGCAGAAGGACAGCGTTTGCCTTACAAAATAATACAACATAAAACAAGCCAAGTGGTCTTTTCATTTCACACAGATCCTGCGGGGGGCTTGTCAAAAGAAAATTGAATAACAAAACGAAAAAGAAATAACATAATTCACTTTGTTGTCTTACAAAACTAAATGATTAATGTAGGCCAGAGGCCAATATTTAAGCTCCTGGTGACAGATTCGCTTTCAGGATCCACCACAACCAATTAAACAATGAGCAAATTAAGGTATATAACAACGACGCACCAGGCCAGATTCGATGAGGCCAATATTCAAGTTCTTGGTGACAGATTCGCTTTCAGGATCCACCACAACCAAGTACACAGTGTTTGCCTGTAAGGGTTTAAATTATGAAGAGTTTAAAAACAGTTTCCTCTTAGCTTACCTCAATAAGTTCCACCTTGGCAAAAAGTCGGCGATAGCAAACCATTTTAAAGAAAACAGTCACAGCCTCGGCAGACCAAGCAGGACTCTTCAATGGTGTTATATAGGCCATGCGTCCGCGCAAAGATTGTGACGGCAATGTGGCAAACTCTTTGAGTAAATGCATAACCTCGAGTGGGCACACACACAACGTATGACCCGTATCAATGAGTTTCACCTCAATGGTTTTCTTTATATTTCCCGGCTTGTGACTGAGAACTTCGGCGCGCTCCCAGAGTGTACCCGAGCGTACCACACACAAATGACCCGTGGTGATCATGTTGAGAGACATGACAAACTTTGAGGTGTCCATGTTGTCATAAAATTGCCTGCAACATAAATTGTAAGCATTTTGACAAATTGCACAGGGCAACAACCATTTTGGTCCAGCCGTTTCGATGGAAAGTTCTGGTCCAGTTTTCTAAAATTAGTCTCGATTTGGCTCCATCAGCTTTTGTTTCGAAAATATTGCGGAAAATCCGTTTTGCAGTATTTTTTGCTTTAAAAAATTATGTTGGTCGCTCTGAGCCAAAATTTCTGAATAGATGAGTGTTATATCACATATTATTGCAGCCTACAAAAATAAGCGAGCAGCATTAGCAAACCCGAAAGTGCCAGAGCGGAGGTCATATTTTAATTAAAACCATTCTACCATATAGCCTAACGACTCTTCCTTTTTCACAAATTTAATTGCAATTATATCAGCTGGATGGATAAAGTTTCAGCCTGCTAATCGAGAAAAAATTAACTAAAATTTAAGACAGGACGAATAGATTCATACATACTCGTACATAGACAATAGACAAGTACCCAGGCGGATTTGTCGGAACGTGGTTCCCAAAAGAATGCCTTCTGGCACACTTCTTTTTACTAGGAAGAATGCACTACCAACTTTTGCAGCATGATAGAAGGCATACAATCTGTAAGAAAACTGATGCACGTTTTTTTGTCAGTAGGTTAGAAGCGAAGAAGTCTGCACAACATGCAAACGTCCACTTATGGAAACCCTATCGACTCCGATGACGACCGTTGTTTTCCAAACATGTTCTCCGTTGTTGGAAGGCTAATCGATAACAGCAAACGTCCCTTCTAATGGCACGCATGCAGCAAGGAGCAGAGAGCGCCGTGCGTTTTTACGAAGTTGAACCAACAACAACAACCCATGCAAACGTCGCTTCTAATAGAACAGTTCCTGCTGCGTTTCGCCCCTATACTTCTTAGTGGCAAAAGTTGTATACGGGGTGTGCTCTGGCATGCAGTCAAGTCTGACTGGGTAAATGTACATTAATAACTAGACCCCGGATTTTACGGTTTTCTTCATTTCTGCACTAAAAAAATTTTACATTTAGGCTTGATATTAAATTGCGGATCGAATAAACATGACATATCAGAAATATTAGTAACTAGCTGAATACCCGGCGTCGCCCGGGTCCTTGCATGAATATGATTCTTATGTAAAGCGTTTAAAAGCTGGTTTCAAGTGGCTGCAAATCGATATTAACCGTTTAACATTGGGAAAACTACAAATTTCTCAACCCATACACCAAATTTCCAGTTCATAACTTTATTATATTCTGACTTGCACAACGTCTAACACTCACACATAAATACCAATTTTCTAATAGAAAGGTGTAGATCTCAACCACTTTTAAACCGTTGCTAGCCGCTTTCGCACAGTTTCTCTTAATATATAGCCTTTGATTCTTTTCTGGTTGATATGAACATACTGTCAAATTTCGTAAAGATCAGTTCGGCGGCTTAGACGCCCATAAGGGACACAAATATACATACACACGGAACTAATTACAATTAGTAATTATTATTATTACTCTGTACCAGAGGTACTCAGAGTATATTAAGTTTGTGCAATAGAATGTAACAGCCAGAAGGAAGCATCTCCGACCCCATAAAGCTTATATATTCTTGATCAGCATCAACAGCCGAGTCGATCTAGCCATGTCCGTCTGTCTGTCTGTCCGTATGAACGCACAGGTCTCAGAGATGGTAAGTGATAGAGGTTTGACATGTATGGGACAAATGCTACTTATACTTGCAGGCAGATCAATTTTATTTTCTATAGATAGAAGGTTCGTACCAGAGATCTGCACGAGTGCACCGCAACTGCAAGTGCACTGCATTAGTACTTGATATTTTCGCACTTGGATATCCCGACTACTCCAACAAAATGTATACAGTAGTATTTCGACTCGCGGCATATTTGCGTCTTAAATACTCATACAAACAGGAATCGTAAAATTTGAGTGTGAAATTATCCACCAACAATTCAAGCAACGCATTTTCTATCTATCGCTTTCTCACTTAAGTATTTTTTTACTCATGTTTTTGTCTCTTGTGGAATCTTTTTTACTGGTGACCTTGATTGTCTGCTTTCTGATATGTCTTCGGCTTCTGTTCGTTTCCTTCCCTTTTCGTCAAATTTATCCCTGCTTTGACTGTGTGTATTGTTTTTGCAATTTTGCCAACGCCCACTAAAAAAAGGTATGAAAAAGTTTGCAAACCCTTTAAATTTGAGCTAGCATTTAACCTACACTAATAAAAAAAAGGCATAAATTAGCCCTTAAAATTAGATATTCGCCATAAATCCTAAAATTTAGAAAAATAATTTCTAAATATTATGGAAAGCTTTTCTTAACCAAAGGGCTACTTTTTTTAGAATTAGAATCTCTTTCTGAATCATAGAAAACTATTTTCTTATAATACAAATTTTTTCTAATATAGAGACACATTTTTCTTAAGAAAAGGTATTTTCTTAAAAGCAGAAAAATTTGCTTAAGAACACCCCGGTTCAGGTCCACCACCGGGTCCAGGTCCACCACCGGGGGTCCACCACCGGGTCCAGGTCCACCACCGGTCCAGGTCAACCTCAATGGCCACCTCCTAGTCCACGTCCACCACCGGTTCAGGTCCAAGTCCACAGTTCCTATGGGAGCTACATGCTATAGTCATCCGATTTCAACCAAACTTTGTAGAATTGTGTAAAAGTATATAAAATAAGTGTATGCCAATGATAAGGACGTTTTCATTAAAAACAAAAAAGTTTTTCTCACTAGAACTAGTTTTTCGACCGATCGTTCCTATGGCAGCTATATGCTATAGTCATCCGATTTCAACCAAACTTTGTAGAATTGTGTAAAAGTATATAAAATAAGTGTATGCCAATGATAAGGACGTTTTCATTAAAAACAAAAAAGTTTTTCTCACTAGAACTAGTTTTTCGACCGATCGTTCCTATGAGCAGCGTTATCCGATTAAACCAAACGTAGTGAAATCATGGGAAAGGATAGTAAACTTAGAAATACCTTCTTTCACTAAGACTAGTTTTTCGACCGATCGTGCGATTTAACGCCTTTAGACTATTTTTTGTGCGGCTATGTTAAAGCTCATGGCTGTATAGACAAGCCCGCTTCAATTGACGCATTGGAAGACAACATTGAAGCATTTATTTGTGAGATACCGGCCGAAATGTTGGAAAGAGTATGCCAAAATTGGACTAAGCGGATGGACCATTTGAGGCGCAGTCACGGTCAACATTTGCATGAAATAATCTTCAAATATTAAATTATATGGACCGTACTATCGATTCAAATAAAGATTTCATGCATTTTTCTGAATTTTATGTGTTTTATTTGAAAAACTTTCCTATAGCTCTTAAAAAATCACCCTTTATATGCAATAGTCATCCGATCCGGCCGGTTCCGACAAATGTGCAGCGTATTTGTACCAAAAGACTTCGTGCAAAGTTTGGTGGGGATAGCTTTAAAAATGACGGAGGAGATAGCATAGAAGCAGACAGACGGACGGACAAGGCTAAATGAACTCAGCTCGTCATGCTGATCAAGAGTATATATACTTTATGTGGTCGGAGATGCTTCCTTCAATGCGTTACAAACATCCCCACCATTTTATAATACCCTCTGCAAGGGAATAATTTATTCTTTTCTTAGGGTGATCATGCCGACTTGATTTAAAATGATGAGAACAACAAGACAAAACAGAACATTTTTGTCAGGGCTATTTCATTTGCCAGAGCCCTTGTAAAAAAGCTACGCACACCATCAAACAGCTACCTTATGGCGGACAAACTACTCATAATACCTCCCATTGATTGCCCCACGCGTTGGAGCTACCTGTACCGAAAACCGTTTCGGTATTAATCCCTGGAAATAACACTCATCTATTCAGAAAAGTTGGCTCATTTCGAGTTCCATAATTTTTTTAAAGCAGAAAATAAATAAAAAAGAGCTGGTGGAGTCAAATCGAGATCAGTTCTAGAATCATTGGACAAAACTTGACCAGAATTTTACATCGACAACGCGCAAAAGTGGTAACTTTGTTGCCCTGTGTTATTAATTTACTTTTAAAAGTCACTTACTGCATATTGAAGGACATGGACTTGTAGTCATCATACTGATCATCATATATCCAGAAATTGAAGCTATGTGGATTGTCCACCTTCACCAGTTGAACCTCAACTCGATCACCCAAGTTGAGAACTTGATTTACATCACGCTCTGGCAATTCGTAATCAGAACGTACCGCATCTTTGGGATAGTCCACATTAAAGATACTCTCATCCTTTAAAAAAAGAAACATTAAATTAATCAACATGTGCAAATTGTTTAAGGAAAGTAAATCGTACCAAGGCATAAGCTGGTATGGCATCCTCATCGCTGCCCTCATCCGTGGACTGATAGTCATAAATGTCCGCATTGACTGTCTCTGCTTCCTCTTGGCTGGCCTCTTCTTTGGCCAGCAGATCCCCTTCAGATACATTTATGGCCAAATATTGTTCCTCTTCCTCTGATGTGGACAATGCTTGCTCTTCTGGTGCCATTAACATCTTTTTAAACGATTCGGCCAGTAGATTGGTGTCATCCTCGCAAGCTCGGGGCTTCTCCTGTTGCTCACGCTGAGCTCCATAATTGTAGCTGGTCTGCGTCATGGGGCGATAATTAAAGCGTTTGTTCTGAGCACGACTTAGCCGCTCATTGACAAAGACCAGATCAGAACGCTCAGAGTTGTAAAAAAACTTGGGCTTGAGCCTGCCACCACGACGAGCCTTGTTACTGGGCTTCTTCTGGGACTGCACGAGGTTTTGAATGTGCGCGGTGTTGGCCGTGGTGATCGCCAGCACATGAGACATAGGACCATAGCCCCTCACCTGAAAAATCGATGCTTTAGTTTAAAAATGTGCATTTGTAGCGAAACATACCAGCACAGTGTCCGAAATGGAGCGCATGAAACTCTCCAAGTCCTTGAATCCAAGCCGGCCATACGGTACCCCGATACCCTCCACCGCCCTGTAGTCTCTTTGCAGCTTCTCAAGTGTCATTTTAGTTGGCGATGATACCACCAACGAGTGGATGACTTTCTTCACGTAATGAAGCAAGCCTTTCTGCTCCATGGTTATAATGCGTAAATAAATCGAAGATTAAATGAAAAATCAGCGGCAACACTTTGAAAGCTTGGCTACAACAAAACAATCGATCGCGTCTGAATATGGCGAGATCGCTATTTAGCGGTACTTCGATATCGATAACTTTTTATTTAGCTCATAACTGCGTGAGCCAAAAAGAGACTATCGAAATGGTAAAAAAAACTAGTTCCATATGCGATTTATTAGAGATGATACAAGCTGCTAGTCACGAAAAAATTACCTAGCTACTACTTTAAAAGATATTAGTTTCGTTATTTATGTTTATTTTGATCGTCTGCACTTTTTAAAAGTACAAAAATGAACATACCTTTTGAACAAAAAACAAATAATCAGAATATACGATAAAATGTTGTGGAACTGATTTTAATAGATCGATTCTTGTACTGCTTTAGTATTAAAAAAATAAACAAGAAAATTAAAACAAGTCTAGTACCCTTGTTCCACTGGCACATTCTGTAGGTCATTCACTGGATGAGCTAAATGACCTCATTCTTTTTGTGTATTTCCCCATAAGAGATGAATGTCCATTCGGCAGATCATCCGCTGCGGATGATCAAGTCACTGTTTCAACATTTGACATTCTCACGGGAACTTCCATCTTTTTTCCGCTAAAAGGCTAGACTATCTATCGATAAGTCTAAGTGTCATCAATAGAACAGCTGATTGTGAGTGGACAATGTAAGCGGCAAAACTTGAATTCTTTTTTAAACAATAAATTATTATTGTTTTAATTTGTTTATTAGATGAATGGAACCCGAAAACAGGCCATTACACGAAGGATTTAACCGACCACGTAAGTCGACACGCCGAACAGCCTGCCAATTGTACAAAAAACGGCTGAGGACTTAAATTTAAACAAATTCAATTAATAAGAATAATATGAACTTACAAATTGCCATGCCCTAGGTGATTTTTTCTTTCTATTCTTCCGTTGGTACTCCATAATCAACGCATCGAAATGGTCTCGCACTCTAGCAGTCGACATATGCACTTTTGATTTTTCTCGCAAATCAGAAGCAACGCGGGTAAATCCATTCGCGTGTAACCGTGATAAACATTCCTCAGTGGAACAAGAAATAATTACTTTTTGAGAATGGGCTCCAGAATGTGCCAGTGGAAATAGCAAAGTTTGCATGCAATTACAAATAAAAAATGTAATTAATTCACTTAAAATTTTTGCAAAAATAACTTAACAGAACTGTAGTGGAGCACAATGTCTCGTTCTCCAAAACCTGGTTGCAAAAATCAAATTTCGAGTTATTGAATTTGGCAAAACTATTGATGTACTTTAATTAGGAATTAATTAAGCTATTTAAATAATTTGACAATTTTTTTCAGATGTAAGAGCTTCGTAAAGTCGAACCATTTTTCAACTTTTGAAAATTAATTGAATTGAAACGAACAAATTTGCTCAAATGGCAACTCGCAAAATTTATATAAAAGTGTTATTATTCCACTCATCGACTTTAGTTCAAGGCCTTTTATACGGTTTTTTGGGCATTGTTAACTAAGCGTACAATGATTAGGATAACTTTTATGGACTTATACAGCTAAAATATTGATTTTCGGTGAAAAAAAATTTGCTGATAATTTATTCTAGGTCGAATAAATTTTTAAACAAATAAATTCCGAATATATATATTTGGAATTAATTTTTCTGCTAATTTTCGTTTACTAGAACTAGAACTAGAACTACCTTAAGGGGGACTGATGTGGCTGATAGTATTTTTAGTTGCAAGTAGCTCAGCCAGAAACTCTATTTAACAGCAGTGTGATATATGTAACCCTCCGTGTTATTCCAGTCACTGCGACTTCTAACTTTTGCGTGACAGTGACACATCGAACATCTCTAGCAGTAGCTATCGATAACAGCACTAGTTCCCAAACTAGTTCCCTACTGGTTCCACCTTAAGTTGGCTGCGGTTGGTTGTATCGAACTAGCTCTTTCTTTTTACTTCCTTTCGGTTCCCAACAAGCAGCAAAATGTCGAAGAGAGGTAAAAAATAATCCAATTAAATCATTTAATATGCAAACAATCGCTAATAATTGTTTGTATTAAAGTGAAATGTGTACCCTGAGCTAATAGATGTGCTAATTATTTCTGTTTTTCTCTAATGTTTAGGACGTGGTGGTACCGCGGGAGGTAAATTCCGCATCTCACTGGGTTTGCCCGTAGGCGCTGTGATGAACTGCGCTGACAACACAGGTAAATATTAACTCTGAAACTAGTTTCTTCAACTAAATGTAATTATGTGTGTTTCAGGTGCCAAGAATCTGTATGTCATTGCTGTCCATGGAATTCGTGGTCGCTTGAACCGTCTGCCAGCTGCCGGCGTCGGTGACATGTTTGTGGCCACCGTCAAGAAGGGCAAGCCTGAGTTGAGAAAGAAGGTGAGTTGTCGGTCACCTTTGGTTGTCAACTTTAAAACATATTCTGCCCTTTCCAGGTAATGCCTGCCGTGGTCATACGGCAGCGCAAACCGTTCAGAAGGCGTGACGGTGTTTTCATATACTTCGAGGACAATGCGGGGGTAATTGTGAATAACAAGGGCGAAATGAAGGGCTCGGCCATCACTGGACCGGTGGCCAAGGAATGCGCTGATCTGTGGCCCCGTATTGCATCGAATGCCAGCTCCATAGCCTAAGTGGCGGCCCCCACATCTTGAAATAAAACCCAAAACGGAATGACAGTTTGTTTTTCAATTTAAATTTCATGCCTCATTTTTCGTTTATTCAATCGTTTCAATTCGCCTAAGCCTTGGGTGCCTCGGTGCGTAGTGTGGGCTTTGGTCGTGTCACCTCCAGTGAAATTTTGCCATTGGCTCCCTTGAACAAGGCATAGCACACCTGAAAGGTGAGACCTTCGAGGGCATCGCCATTGAATTTGGTAATGATGTCGCCGCGTTGCAGTTTGTGATCGATTTCAGGATATTGGCCTGGGATCTGTAAGGAGAGACGAGAGTATGTGACAGCAGGTATCTTAACTCATCAACTGACTAATCTACTCACTATATCAGAGATGGTGCAACCCTTTTCATTGGGCGAAAGCGACAAGCCCAGCTCTTTGCCTCCCTTCTTCATGAACTCCACATTAAACTTATCCAACTCGGGCGGATCGGCACGAAAGACGGTGAAATTGACGGTCTTCTCATAGGTCACATGGAACAATTGATGTACCTTTAAAGTGGTCATGCTTTCGCAGTGTATGGGCTGGCCATTGACATCACAAATGTGATCGAAAATCTTGAGGCGATTGTCTGCAGCCAAAGCACCCTCCGGATAGATGTGTGTGATGACACAACCAGTCTGAATGGAGGCAAAGGAATAAGAGATCAGATAGAAAAAGATGTAGAGAGAGGCTCACCCTGACATAGTTGTTTTTGCCACCTGTAACAATAACTCCCAGCGGTTTCTTCTCCACTTTAACCTCAATGAGTATCTTTTTGTTGGGCTTAATTTCGGCTGTGGCTGGCTCCTGTGGCTTTTCCGCCTCTTTTCTGGCCTCTGTGTAAAAGGGAAAGGTTAAGGCGTGACAGGGTGTCTTTCCTTCCTCGATTACCTACCCTCCTTCTTCTTTTCCTCTGCTTCTTTATCGGCTCGAATGGACTCTTCGCTCTTGAGTGTCAGCAGTATCATGGTCACCACCCCCTCGGCTCTTTTCAACAGGCCCGTGGCCTGGGAAATAGCATAAGCTTAATTTTATATATTTTTTGAGATTTTTGAAACGACTCACTTCATCATAGTTGGACTCCAGCGTCACATCCTGATTAACAGCCAGCAGCATGTCGCCCACTTTAACGCCGGCCGCCTCTGCATTGGAACCCTCACGCAAATCGGAAACAAAAATGCCACTGCCCACCTCTGCATGTTTGCCATAGATGACCATCATGCCCAGGAAGCCATCCTTGCGCACCTGTACAGTGCGTGCTTTGGGGAATTGATCAAAGATGAACTTGGTCTGTCGGAGCAAAGAAACCCCTGGTAAACTCTTCTTCTACTTCCCTCATTCCTCTTTGCTCTCTCTTACCTCATCACTGGAAGTGGGGAATTTCTTGATGGGCTTAACGCACATGCCCTCATCGCTGGCTTTGCGTCGTGAGGTGATCATTACCAGCTTCTCACCATCCACATTCTTGAACACTGCCGAAGCATTCAGATGGCAGCGATTCTTCAACACATTGCCATTGACCTCGACCAACTCATCGCCCGGCTTGACATCGACACTGGCCAGCACGCTTTTGGGATCCACTCCAGCCACAAAGCAGGCCATCTTCTGTCTATCCTTGTGGCCAGCTAAGGCCAGGCCCAGGGGTTTGCTGGCATCCCGTGTGACCTCAATGCGACGCAGATCCTTCATCATGTTATATCGCTTGTTGATCTTAGCTGGAGTTGAGGATTAGCATAGGTCAGTTAAACCCTAGCCAGAACTTACCCATCGTATAGCCAAATTCATCCTCCTGCTCCTTGTCCCGATCCTTTTCCTGCTTGTTTAGCTTGCAATTGCCAGCCGAGGCTCGATCAATCTCATTGCCCGCCTCCGTGCGTATGCGTCCGGTCATGTCACGCGTATCCTCATCATCCTCATCTGCATAATGGCTGGCGGTATGCTTGCCTCGCATGGATGCCGAGAATGTGGTGTTCCTCCTGGTAGATTGCTGCTGTCGACTCATGGGCGTGGTTCCCGCACCCGCTCCACCCATATTGTTGGAGCTGGGCTCCTGATTGAACTTATTCTTAGCCTGCATATAGCCATTGCTTCGCGGATCATTCTTATTCTGCTGCTGCTGCTGCTGTTGTTGCTGTTGCTGCTTCTGATCCTCGCTCTTGTCAAATGTTTGGATCTCCAAATTGATTTTGAAATCCGCCTCCTTGATAAGATCAATGACCGCCTGTTCGGTGGCATTTCGCACATCCTTGCCGTTGAGCGAGAGTATCCGGTCGCCCACTTTCAGTTTGCCACACGAATGGGCCGGACTATCGGGCACAATGCCTTTGATGAATATGCCGGTGGTTTTGGTGTTGGGCGAGTCCTTCACCTCGCCACGAACAATGCAAATGCCAAAGGATTTCTTGCCCGTCTTATCCAAGGTGACCATGTGGATGAGTTCTGTGCGATGGATTGGTAGAGGTAGGTTTAATACATTAATTTTTGAAATCATAGGTTAACTTTATGTTTTTGTCATATTACTCCTCTAATTTTCACTTTCGCAAAAATTATGCGATTTTAATCCAAAATTTTCATGAAAGTGAAAATGGAAGCTTGGCGATACATAGCGGTTTGATTTCATAAAAAATCGAATTTTTTTCGTCAAAATTGTTTACACATCTTTTGTTCGGCTTATTAAGAAATAATTCAATCTGTGCAAAAGCAATTCTAATTGTTTTCTCTTCGTGGTCTAAGCTGAAATACTGAGGACAGTTTAATTGGGCTAATCTATATCTAAATACACAGAGAGGTTGATTTTAATTTTTAAGATCAACGACCCACAGCCTAAACCAGGGGTGCCCAACAGCACCTAATGCTCGCGCAGTCACAAAGACAAACCGAAGAAATATTTTTTTGAAGCAACAACAACCACAAGAAATCGGAAGAGAAAACCGGTTATTGCCTAATGTTGTGTGTGTGTGCTTGTGGCTGTCTGATGCAGACAGCGCTTTGGAGAGAAAGAGAAGAGAGGCACATACGAAGTTGTTGTTGCAATTTCGTTATGCGTGAGTCCTATTTCAATAGATTTTGGGCCATAACTTCTATAAGCGCGATGATATCAAAAAAATGTAACTGTAGTAAAATTGGGAATTCAATGGTCTATAAGCCAGTTAATTTTGCGATTTTTTCGGTTGACAGATAAATTTAGGGAATTTTTTGAACTGGCCAAAAAAAGTTAATTTCTTAGAAAAGTTCATATTTATACCCTTGCAGAGGGTATTATAAAATTGTCCGGATGTTTTGTAACGCATAGAAGGAAGCATCTCCGACCACATAAAGTATATATATTCTTGATCAGCATGACGAGCTGAGTTGATTTAGCCCTGTCCGTCTGTCTGTTTCTATGCTATCTCCTCCGTCAGTTTTAAAGCTATCCTCACCAAACTTTGCACGAAGTCTTTTGGTACAAATACGCTGCACATTTGTCGGAACCGGCCGGATCGGATGACTATAGCATATAGCTGTCATAGGAACGATCGGTCGAAAAACTAGTCTTTGTGAGAAAAACTTTTTTGTTTTTAATGAAAACGCCTCCAAAGTACGTATTTCTTAGTTTACTATCCTTTCCCATGATTTCACTAAGTTTGGTCGAAATCGGATGACTATAGCATATAGCTGCCATAGGAACGATCGGTCGAAAAACTAGTTCTAGTGAGAAAAACTTTTTGTTTTTAATAAAAACGTCCTTATCATTGGCATACACTTATTTTATATACTTTCACACAATTCAACAAAGTTTGGTCGAAATCGGATAACTATGGCATATAGCTGCCATAGGAACGATCGGTCGAAAAACTAGTTCTAGTGAGAAAAACTTTTTTTTTTTTAATGAAAACGTCCTTATCATTGGCATACACTTATTTTATATACTTTTACACAATTCTACAAAGTTAGGTCGAAATCGTATGACTATAGCATATAGCTCCCATAGGAACGATCGGTCGAAAAACTAGTTCGAGTGAGGAGAACTTTTTTGTTTTTAATGAAAACGTCCTTTTTATTGGCATATTCTTTTTTATATACTTTAACACATTCGCTTCTCTGCATGGCATTGCCTCTATCGAGCGTCGCTCATGTCGACTCCCTGCATGGCATTGCGTCGACCTAGCGTGCCTGGAGAGCCGTTAAATACGTCAGTCGAACACATTGTGAGGGGTATAAGGGTGGGTCGACGACAGTCACAAATTCGTCGACGGAACGTTGATACAGCGTTTGTTGGCCGTACTAGAGGGCATACATTCTCCTTTAAGGTGGGTTCGTCTGCATTCCATTTTTCTTGTTTCCAATTACAAGATTAAAGCGAATTTTTGATATTGCGTTCCCAATGACCCTGTCAGTATTTCCTGAATTTTGTAGATTTTTATCTTGAACCATTAACAATTGAGTTAAAGTTGTCGCTGTGTGTTGCTAGTACAACGGTACCCATAGAACGCAACCCTATGGTTCAGTTAAAAACCAGGTTATGAGGCGATACTCACAAAAATCCCTTCTATCAGAATTTAAAGGTCACAAACCGGGTTTTTCAAAAAAGTTTCATTTTGTCGAACTGTTACAGGCAAAAAACGGGTCGATTCAAAGTTTGTGAAGCGATAGTTTTGTACCGCATTGTCGCACAGCTAAATGTTATATTTGAAAGTTGTTGCAAATTTTATGCTCTTTTGTTGATATTATGAGACAATTGTGCGTATGTTACACCGGAAACAAGAAAAATGGGAAAAAGGTGAAAAATGCCTTTTTGATCGTATATAACTAGAAAACCATTGCGCGCACAGAAAATTTGTGAAAGCAAAAAAGAAAGGTTAAGTAATTACCTATAACTTTGTTTTTGAGAATTTTTTTCTAAGAGCAATAGTTTCAGAGTTATAGACCAATTCAGAATGCCACAAATTGACACATATTTGAACTTAAGCCTTTTAGACAGTCCCCTACCACATATCCAAAATCTGGCTGGTCTATATTTCATGCATGAATATGCCTAGGTATAAAAGGTATATCGATTGTAAAACAAGTAAGAAAGTCGGTCAAGCCCGACTATAATTTACTTTGTACATCCCGAAGTTTGTGCTAAGGTGTGTGTAGCGATGCCCATCGCCGTTACGGCCAGTGCTGCCCTTCATAATTATTTGTTTTCCGTATAGCTCGACTATCGTTCATACGATTCTTACAACTCCTTTGGCAGGTCGATAAATAATCCTGATTCCTAAATATGTCTAGAAGTTGCGAACCTTCTACTATAAGACTGTGAGAGATATAACGTTTTTTTTTTGAGTTTGCGGGGACGGGAGGGGGCGTGGCAAAAATGTAAAATAAACTTGATCCACTTGCAAGTACACCACACTAGTTTGAACCTAAACCGTAGAAGAAATTGCTTTGGTTCCTTTGATTGATAAGCTTGAGGCAAGCAGTTTGTAATTTTTAGGAACTTGTATTTGAAATCTTAAATAGGTATAAGAAAAACCCTGCTTCCTTCTAGCGTTATTAAAGTGTCAGTTTTTCCACAAAGGCAAGATGTAAAGATATAGGCAAGTGTTTTTCTCGGTTTATTAATTGCCAGGCAACTTATAATAGCTGAAAGTGCCTGAACCGATATCCGAATCGGTGGTTAAAATCCCCGAAAAACCACTGAGCCGAGCAAATCGGTTTGCATAATTGTTCTATTTGGGGTTCTCTTTTCTGACTGCCATAAATTGGTCAGAGTTGGCAACGCTATTGTAATTTGAGTTCAGTTTGGTTCGTCAAACTATCAAGACTAACACTAGAACTAAGCTTGCAAATTGGTCCAGTATATTTCACAAATCGGGGTTCAGTTTGGCAAAGCTTTATTGCAACATACTGTTCATAAGCACAATTAAAGCATCTGCAGTGTCCACGAGAGATTATAGAGTCACAGAGACATTCGCACAAAAATCCTTGTTTTAATTTCTTTCTTTATTCTTCCAAAAATCAACCGACGAAAAGAGCATTGTAACTTTGTAGGACTTGGGTGAAAACATTGTTAAAATTAGTGCCAAAATTTGATTTAATTTATCTAATCTAATTCAATATGAGTAAGTCAACAAAATCACAGTTTTTGATCGAAGTAAAATTTTTAGTGTAATATTTCGTTGTTATACGTTATAAATTTGATTATCAACTGACCACCAGCCGAGTTTGGTTTGCCTAAAAATTGCACCATTGTGACACAATTAATGATTGTGATTTCCTAAGCAGTATAATAATTTTATTTGATTTTTTTTGTTTGATGTTAATTGTCCGCGCAGTCAGCGCTCGTCTTGAGCCCATGGAAAATCGCGCCTAAACTGATTTTACAATTAGCTGGCAAGCATTCTAGCTAACTGACTTAGTGGCCATTCCATTTTGAGCATGATTTTCGTATCGATTACACTGGCCAACTAAATGGTAGGAAAAGCCTAATGTAAGTTTTTTTATATACAAAAAAAAAATTTTTTTTTTTCGAGGGGTGCACGAATCTGGCACCTTGTAAGTGAGACTACAAAAATTTTAAAATTTTCTGTTAAATTTTTTTAAAATTTTTTAATTCATATTTCCTGCCGTTTAGTGCTATCGATCTGTCCGAGGTGCTTCAATTGCATTGAGTAACTTTCGCCGTGTGTTATGACCAGGAGACAGTCATAATATTATCGAGGGAATCTAGAGTAGAAAGAGGCATAGAAGTGGCGATACGAACATCGTAACCGACACCTCGTTTTTTTTCTTCTTTTTGCTTCCGCCATAGTCAACGAACATTTATTACAATAAATATTTTTAATTGTCCCGTCCGAACTCAACACTCCGTAAATGGAAACCCCTCAAATGCTGTGGCTGTTGCTGGCGAGAAATGCTCATCGATTTTAGTCGTGTTTTTTCTTCTGCACATACATTATATGGATTAACTTATATATGTTGTTGGCACATAAATAGAAAGTACACACAATATGAACCATAATTAAGCTTTAACTTGCGTTAAGGGCATAATATAAGATGAAGAGATTCTGAAGATTGTTCCAGTTTGTAAGCCAAAGTTTGGTTTTAAAAAGCATAGAATCGCTTTTTGCTTCTTGATAATTAAAAACAAAAAAATTTGAATAAAAGTATGTGATATTCTGAACTCATTAAAACTTTAAGATTTCTTTATTTAAACTAAAAATTTCAGACCTTACTTTTCTAAGGGAGCTATACTATATAGATATCCGATTTCGATCAAACTTAGTGGAATAATGGAAAAGCATAACAAGCTAACAATTACGAAATTTGGAGGCGATTCCACTTAAAAACAAACAAGTTTTTCTCGCTAGAACTTCTTTTTCGACCGATCATTCGTACTGCAGCTAAATGCTATAGTCATCCGATTTTGACAAAACTTTGTAGAATTGTGTAAAAGTATATTAAAAAAGTATTTGCAAATTATAAGGACCGCTCGTTCCTATGTCAGCTATATGCTATAGTCATCCGATCCGACCGGTTCGACAGTTTTAGACTTAGGTGGTTACGGGGGAGTCTGGGGCGGGCTCCGTCTGTGCCGTTCGCAGTGCAGCGTATTGTACCAAAAAACTTCGTGCAAAGTTTGGTGAGGATAGCTTTAAAACTGACGGAGGACATAGCATAGAAGCAGACAGACGGAAAGGGCTAAATCAACTCAGCTCGTCGTGCTGATCAAGAATATATATACTTTATGTGGTCGGAGATGCTTCCTTCAATGCGTTACAAACATCCGCACAATTTTATAATAACCTCTGCAAGGGTATAAAAAACTAAATTTTTAACATAATTTCTTTATTTTAGGCAGTTTGTTTAACATTAGTTGAGTTATTTTGCAGCATCTTTTCGCCATGACTAGCCCGTAAATATGCCTTGAGCGTTGTCGGTTTGAATCAGTAAGGTGCCTTGAGCTATAAAAAAAATAAAATTTAAAAACTTTAATTTACGCATCAAACAAATAAACACTTACGTTCAGGCGCGGCTTGAGTCAGAGCCACAATCATGGCGAGAATGAAGCTACAGATCTTGAGGAATTGCATTTTGTTGTTGAGTCTTGGCTGGTGCTAAGTTATCTGTTGAATTGTTTGGGACAGGCAATGCATTTTATAGCGTAGAAAGTGAAGCGGGGATTTGCCCTCGTCTGTATTCTTATCACACCAAGTGAAAAACCCAACCATCGAAAAGATTTCGTTGAATGTTTTGGGAATAGCACAAAACAAAACCGTCGATTACAAATTTTTTAAGTCTCTTGAAGTGGTCCATAAACCAAAGCCTGTCAATGATGTACATAGACATGAAGTAAGTAGCTTACATGAATTGAGGTAAACTGTTTTAAGGGGGATTCTCCATGTGCCAAAATTTTTTTAGATTTTTTGATGTGAAACATCTTTAATTTCGGTACGGGGGACTTAAGTAGGTGTAAAATTTGATTTCAGAGTGACTCGTCACGTATTTATATCAGTTGACTGGCCAGGCACAAACACCAGCCCACCCACCCGCACACACATAAACACACAAACACCCAAAAGCAAAACACAAAAACAAACACAAAAACAAAGACAAAATAAACACAAAAACAAACCCAAAAACTAAGACAAACACAAAACAAACACAAAACAAAGAAAAAACACCCTTAGTACTGCCGACAACGCTGTATCAACGTTCCGTGACGATTTTGTGACTGTCGTCGACCCACCCTTAACCTAAGTGTGATGAAGTTTTTGCAAGGCGATGTCCGCTCAATACGTTAACGACTCTCCAGGCAGCTAGGTGACGCGAACAATGAGCGACGCTGATAGACGAATGCCATGCAGGAACCGACAGAACGACGCCGATAGACGAAATGCCATGCAGAAAAGCTACATAACCCAATCGTGTCGTACGACGCTCACGTACAAAGAGCACGCTGGGTGCGCAATCGGACTGACTCCCAACCAATAAAACACAAAAACAAACACGAAAAAAATACGAGTATCTAAAATTTATATCGAGAACTTAGACCCGAATATTTAGAATACTTAGTCCGTGTTTACACGGTGCTGTCTGCTTCATGAAGCTCTCTTCGATTTTGTTTTGAACCATCTTCAAAACTGCGCTCGCATTTACACAAACGTAGTGTGCTTCATGAAGTTTATCGTTTTGTTCTTACATTCCGATTACTATCGCAATGCAACCAAGCTATCGATTGAGAGCAATCGCCACCGTTGTTGATTTCCTTTTATTAAATAATAACAAAAATGAGTCAGAGTAAAGAAAAATTATTAAAAGCTGCAATTGAAGTGACGAAACGGGCTATTTAAGTCGCAGCTGCCAATGGTTTTAAATTATATGAGCTGCTGTGAGACAATTCAAAAATTGGCGCACATCATCGGAAAGAGGCAAAGGGAAACTATCGAAAGACTTCATTGCCTGGCTGGCCATGAAGCTTTGCCTGCATATCTTACCCCCCTACACCTCTTCCCCACAAGCAAAAACGTTATGAAGAACTTCATTAAGGAAACTGGATCGTGTAAATGCAGACTTTGACTGACTGCTAGTTTTGAAAAGCGTGTTGAGGGTTGAGGCACGATTTTTTTTTCTCTATCTTCTCTCTTAATGAAGTTTTTCAAAAACTCGAGTTCTAGTGTAAGTTCTGGTTTGAAGGAAACTCTGTGGAAGTTTCATTGTAGAGAGAGGTGTAGTGTGGCGCTGCCCCTCACACCTCTTCCTAAGCAAGATCTTTTGCAAAACTTCATGAAGCTTTCTTCACCGTGTAAATCCAGTTTTAGTCTCTAATACTTAGTATCGAATACTTAGAATCGAGTACGGAGTATCGAGTACTTGGAATCGAATAAAAAGTATCGCGTACTTAGTATCGAGTACTAAGTATCGCGTACTTATTATCGAGTACTAAGCATCGAATACTTAGAATCGAGTACTGAATATCGAGTGCTTGGTATTGAGTAATAAGTATCGAGTACTTAGAATCAAGCACTAAGTATACAATTCTGAGTATCGAGTATTTAATATCGAGTACTTAGTATCGAATACTTAGAATCGAGTACTGAGTATCGAGAACTTGATATCGAGTACTTAATACTGAGTATCAAATACAGAGTATCGAGTACTTAATATCGAGAACTTAGTATCAAATACTTAGAATCGAGTACTTTTATCGATTACTGAGTATCGAGTTTTGAATATGGAGTATAAAGTAACGCACAACCGCAAGAATGTGAGGCCGAGTGTTAGCCACACTCTCACCTTTTTTTTACATTTTTGTATAGCCTGGATATTGGAGAAAATCGCCCTAAAAGAATTTTTTGAAATTCAAAATTCTTTAGAAAATATGGCCCTTTTAATGACTCAAAGTGACCCAATTCTCCTAGCAACTGCAAACTTTAAACGCATTTATCTCGAAACGACGTTTTTCGAACTGGCGGCCTTGATATCTTCAGTTACACTGAACCGATTTTGACGAAACTAAGTGAAATCGACTAAGAATTGTCACCATTTTAGACTGAACCTCAATCGTAGTTTTAAAAATTTTTTAATAATTTTTTTTACACTAAACTTCCAAAGAAAGGGCCCAAAGTCAATTTTTCATTTTCAATGGCCGCCATTTTGTCAAAAAAATCTCAAAAATTTGTTCGAAGTTCAGACCAAAATGACATCTATACTGATTGTAACCCCGTTTTTCCTTTTCATATCAGACAACCTGGAGACAAGATATCGTGGCCGCCAGCATTATACCTTTGTTTTGAACCCCCTACTTTGACGGCCGACAACTTTTTGAACAGCCCTCATATCAAAGAAAAAATTTTTTTGTTTAACTTAATATGTTTGTAACACAATAAAAAAAAAAAAAAGAATTGGAAAAACCTTTTGCGTTTTCAAATGAGATTTTTTTTAGAAGAGGTCCAAAAACAGCTTCGAAATGGAGAATCCCCCCTTAAGTGTATGCCTATGGTTGAGTGCTTGACAACAACACTCTTGCTTCTCGTGTATAGGCAGTGTGCAAATCTGCCTTTTCGGAGAAAGGAAACTTTTTACATTTTTAACCAAAACGGATGATTTACCAAATAAAGAAATTTACCAAATTTTTGCTAATTAAAATCGAATGAGTCTTGTCGTTTGTAGAATAAAAATTTAAGACCAACATCTAAGCAATTCAAGTGGTTGCGGAAATGAATTTAATTTGTCTGCCCTGGTTGAAATTTATAATCAAGATTTGCATTTGAATGCTTCCGTCAGACTTGGCCAGAGCTGGCTGGCCTGGAAGAGGACGGGGGGGCCCACAAAGCTATGCAAACATTTCCATTAAATACTGCGAAACGAATGAAAGGAAAGCGCAGCGCAGCCAAGTAGAGTAAACACATGCTCTCCAAAGAACGGGAATTAGGAAAATGGCCCAAGAAATGGGTGGGCTTGGGTGACGGGCTATGGCAGACGTCAACGACTGCGAAACGATGTTGAAAATTAATTTCATAATAAAAAAGCGTAAGGAAACCCATTTGATAAAACAATTTCCTTTTTGCCTCCCAACAGTCATGTTTTGTTAGTAAAGTAAATTCGAAAGAAAAAAGAAAACACGAGCGCAAAGCAGAAAGCAAAAATATGGCAATGAGCTTAACTTTCAGCCACATCCTCCTGCCACTCGGTGTGCCAGCAATGGCAGCCGCAGTCGACGGCAACAGCGCAGCGGCCACATCCTGGCAGAGCGACAGAGCTTAACGAGGATTGGCTGTAGCAGAAGCAGAGGACACGCCTCTCGCAATGGCTGCTCCACTCCACCTTTTGTGTGCTCCTGTGCGATGCTGACGTCGCTGTCGGCGCATGGTTGTTGCGACGATTTAGTTAACTGAAGTGATTTTCCCGCACACACACACACACACCCCCGACACGGCCTCTTATGTAAGTGGCTACACGTGTATGTATGTGTGAATCCGTTGTTGACTTGTTCTCGTGTTGTACTTACATGCAGTTATATCAAATTGCTAATAATCGTTTAGCAGCCACTTCTGAGTGCGTCCTGGAAATGAATAAAAATTACAGTTTTCTGCACAAAAACACTTCAGCCGGTCGAATAATACGTAGGCGGATTTGCAAAGGTCCAGGCGAATGCCTCACTGGCATACATCCCTATCCATCCATCCCACAGCACACAGAGCTGATGTAAATCGTTTATGAAAGGATTATGATGTGGGACTAAAAGATTGAAAGTGAGGCCAGAGTGGCCCAATTTATCACCTCAACAGATATCGTTACACTTTGAACTATTTAAGTTTTGAAATGAAATGTAGAGCCCAATTAAAAACCGGACTTGGAACAGAAGTGAAAATGACAGAAGAATGAAATTAAAGTAAATGTAAGGAAATGCTTAGGACTGGAATAAAATATGAGATGGGATGAGAGATTATTGAATTTAGAACACACAATGTGAAGGAGGAAGAGATTTTAAATTTACTGAGACTTTATTATACCCGAAATCTATAGATTGCAACCAGGGAATCAAACCGAAGCGTATTTCGGTTCCCGTTTCGGTTCTGGTACGTACCGAAACTTATATTTCGCTTTAGGATTTTTCTTTCTAATTTAAGCAATAAACCTTTTGATATTTCATATAATTCTGGAAACTTTGTTGAATTTCTGACCACCATTTAAGTACATCTTCTATATTTTTTAAGCAATTAAAGCTCACAAAAGCTTTAATTGATGCCATAAACTATTTGTATTGGCTTTCCAACCAAATACTTATAAGAATCGACTTCGTCTTAGCTTTCAAATAAGCATGTTCTGGGCTTAGTCTATGAATATATCTCATTGGAATAAACAAATTTCAAGCGGACTTATCTATTTCTCTAAGCCTGAATCTTTTTTACACTAACAATTTAGCCAAATTGCGTTGAAGTTCCACAAAGTTAAGTATCAGCTTTGCAGTCTAGCTTTTGCACTCAGAACGGAGACTATTTCTCTACAATAGTTAGTTTATTTTTAGTCTTTTTGGTACCAAAAGTATCGGTTTTCGGAATTAAAAATACCGTTTCTTCAAAATAACGAGTCTGGTTCTGAGTTTCAATCGGTTCATTTCGGCATACGGCTACGGTTCTGGTTTCGGTTTGATTCCCTGGTTGCAACAGTTTCTTAAAAGTTAATTCTTGACTTTCATATTATTTCCTATTGAAACTGTTTTCCCGACAATAAAAACATTGAATGAACTAAGGGATCGGACATGATGGTATTGATTATACAGAGTCGGCCATATTCGACGGACCCATGCTTAAAACAAAAAATCAAAGAAAAAAACTATTTTTTTGTTCGTGATAATAAATCATTTAATTGGGTTCAATTAGATTTGTTTACATCACTTTTTGTATATGCTATCTCGTAAATGGTCGCCTTAATACCGCGTATTGAGCCCGCTTTGCACCATTTTCCATGGTTTTGGCGAACATTTCGGACAGAATGACGGCTATTTTTTTGGCAGATATTGTTTTTCAGGTCTTCCAGGTTCCTTGGCTTGTTGATGTAAATCTTTGATTTCAAATAGCCCCACAAAAAGAAGTCTGGGGGCGTCAAATGTGGTGAGCGCGGCGGCCTGACACCAAAAAATTGGTTCGCTCCTGATAACCGTTTGCCTCCGTTTCATCTTTGAGCAAGAAAGAAAGTCGGTCAAGCCCGACTATAACATGCTGTCTCGGCCACCCGGACCGACCTCACAGCACCACACCCACCCCCCACACATTTCTATTTATTATACCCGTTACTCGTAGAGTAAAGTGGATATACTAAAGTCGTGCAAATGTATGTAACAGGCAGAAGGAAGCATCTCCGACCCCATAAAGTATATACTATATATATTCTTGATCAGCACCAACAGCCGAGTCATGTTCGTCTGTCCGTCTGTCTGTATGAACACCTAGATCTCGGAGACTAGAAGAGCTAGAGCCACCAGATTTTGTGTGTAGACTCCTATTGTCCCCAAGCAGATCAAGTTTATTAATAAAAAATGTTGAATAAGTCGAACAATTTTAAAGATATCAATCATATTTTGCAGTGTAGTGTATGTGCCCAATATCTACAATCTCTGAAAGATTTATAGAGACCGGATAATAAATGGCAGAGTTATAAATGTTATAAAAAACGTTGCATACTTTTTGGCGCTACATGCACCTTTTTGCTCACATAATGTTGAAATGGTCGCATTAATGTTAATGCTCTGTTAATTAACATAGGGAAAGGCTATTAAACAATAATTGCCCTGAGTAACGGGTATATCGAAGTCGGGCAGGACCGACTTTAGGAGTGGTTGATGCCCTAAGTCCCACAAGGGATCGGAACTAGAAGAAGAATACATACCTCTAGCTATAAATAATAACACTTTTTTCCACTGAATTATAACAAAGAACAAAGAATTAATTTTGTGAAAATTAAAACAAAATGGGCAAGGAATCGTCTTTGCTTTTTGCAGTTTGGATGTCGGCAAAACGGGAGTCCTTCTCATCAGGAGGTGACCGTTTCGACATACCAAAAAGCTCTCAATGGAGCTAACGTTAATTTGCAGCTTTATATACGTCTCGCATGTCTGCCACACAACCGGCACCCGCTTGACCAGCTCTGCCCTAAAGATGACTCGTTTCACCGAGGTGTGTATGACATGTGCCTCCTCCGGTATGGCCTGCAGCACCTCCAGCATGATCCAGATCTGCACATCTTCACTGACATTTGGTATACGCTGCTGCTGGAACTTATTGATCACTTAAATGGCACACGGCCAATCCTCCTGCAGCATGTGCACTATAAAGCTCGCAGTGCAATGCATAGACGATGCAGCACAATCTTGGGTCCTCTCGAGTGTTCGTGCTCTGCATCTCATCCAAATCGGTTGGGAGAGAGCTTTCCTCCGAGTCTATCATGGAGCTGCAAGAAGGCCCCTAGTTGATTCCTCAAACCTGGCCGCATGAAACTCCTAAATCTACAAGGCGTTCTCCTCTTCGCTTACAAGTAGCCAATCTGGGACAACCAGAGACAACCAAGTCGCCACCGAAGAGGTCGAAATTTCGCTATATCGGCGTTTTTGACGACAGTCACATTCAATGTAATGGATTGTACTTGATGTTATTCATATTTTATTATTTTTTTTATTTGCAGTCAAAAATTCAAAACGTCCGCCAAAATTAAATATCGATAGTTTTGTTGGCTGCAAATTCTATCAAAAACCGTTCATCAGCAGCCAGACACTTTTTTTGTGATTGTTCATTTGTGTTAGATGATTGGTGTGTGCTGGTGAACATGCCCATAGTAAATTTAGCTACACATATTTTATGTAATAAGTTACAGTTGTTTCAGTAAATTTACCCTGGAAATAGTAGCTTTAACGTATTATGATCTGACGTAACCAAAGTTTTTCTTTTTTAGAATTTTAGAGATATTACAGTAAAAATAGTCATCTAACTAATCTCATGGTATTATAACAGTAAATATAGTAAAGAAGATTAGTGTCTTGTTTTAAAAGTTATGAACTAACATAAGTAATTGACCTGGAGACGTTCTAAGACGTGCTAAGACGTTCTATGATTGATTGAAAGGTCACTAATACAGTCACATAGTTAGGTTTATTAATTCTGTAAACCTACCATAAAAATATTTTTTGGTACTTTTACAGTAAAAACTGTTATCTTACTATCTGCATGGTTACTTAAGAGCTAAAGTAGTAATCCTACTAATTTACAGTAGACTAACAATTTTTTGGTATATTTACCAGAAAACTGACAATTTACTATTTTGGTAGTAAAATTACTGTGTACATAGTAAGAAAAGCTACTTACTGTAAAAATCGGTAAATATTAAAAATTTTGTGGGTTGGATATTTTTGATTCGATTTACAATAGCAATTTTTATCTTTACGTAATGGTTTACGTGATAATTACTGTAAAATTTGGTTCGTTCTACAGGCTTTGTGGGTTGGCTAATTTCTAACCGACAATATCGGTTTAATTTACCCACATATTTTTTTGTGTGTAGGACTCTACCCCATTATTTTACGCATTTTAAAATCAAAACACCATTTGGATATTCCAGACTAAACCACATGTAAATGGATGTATTTAGTTACAATTTAATAACATTTAAACAACTTGTAATTATTTTCAATCTCTTTGGGTTTGCCCAACCGGAAACTTGACAACAATCCACAAAAGTGACAACAAGACGCACGCCTCTTGGAACAACACATCCCACTTGAGCTTGAGAATTTCAATAAAAACCAAATTTTTTTTTTAGGCGCGCACTCACCTAATAACTTTTGGATTGGCACGTGTCGCACGTTCGTCCATTTTGCCGGGGTGTTGGGTAATTCACACTTGCTGCCAGGATGCGAGGGTCTGAGTACTTGGTATTTCATTAAATAATCGTTAGTGTAAATCAATTTGTTAGATCAAAGTGTTGTTGGGCGACATGGCGACAAATGAAAAGAAAATACAGGTCCCTGCTGGATGCGGGTGATATTACCAATTTGTAAATATTTGCCAGCATTGATGACGCAATTACAACCGCGAGAGCGTATCCTCAAAGTGTGAACACGTGCCGCTCTGCAAGCATATCGGTGTCCAGAATCAACAATATTGAAAGAGAGCAAGGGATGGGAAGGACAGTATAGACTGATGCTGATTGAATTCGGATCCTTCTCCATGACTGACAGAATATGGAAATTTATTTCCAATTCTCCCCGTAAATCTTTTTACGTATACACCTAATCGCATTAGGTCTTTAGCCTTCGTTTACTGTAAATAAAAAACGAATTTCGATTGTACTTCAGCTTGGAAATTTAATTTAACGCATTTACATGCGGCTTAAGATTTCAGTTTTGCAGTTTTTTTGAGTTTCGGCTTGGGGCGATGGTAAACAAATCAAATAATCGTCTATTTATTAGGAGAGAGAGCCAGTCGACTCAGAGCACAAACAAGGGGATGTGCGCTTTTCGGCCGTCGCACTTGAGGTCCTGGTCCATCTGTGACCCTGCGCACATGAGACTCTCGGGGCCCGGCCAGCCAGGGACAGAGACAGGGTGGTGGTTTGCGAGTTCAAAACTCAATATTTGAATAACTTACTACCGTGTGCGAGTAAACTTTGTGCGAAGGCTCACTTGAGGCCGCTTCTAAGGACGTTGGCGGGTTCAACAAAAGGACAATTATTTGCTTACGCCTTGTCATTTAAATTGAGTTTTAATGTTGACATCAGACGGGAAAATCCCGTTTGCCCCCCCTTAAGCTACAAGTGCTCACGTTCCGGGCAGGAGCATTTATGTGGGCACCATTATTTGCTCTATCACGTTCCACGTATGAAAGTTATGAGCACATTATCCGACGTAGTAAACACAAATATCTATAATCCGCTGCCACGGGGCATCATTCTGTTGAAGCGCCCTTAATGGGTACACATGTACGGACGTAATTGTTTGTAGATGTCCTTTTCGAATGTCGTGAGAAAATTCAGTTTAGTTTTCCGCCTGTTGCTGTCAGCCGGAGATGTTTTCACTCTGTACATGGCACAAGTGAAGCGAATCTGAATCTGTTCTACTGTTTTGTGTTGTATCGGATTTGGTACAAGTATAGTGAGTTGTTTTGCAACTTAATAGATGGTGTAGCCATGTGTAGCTTTACAGCATTGATGATTCAATGGTCCAATGTTGTTTTTTTGTGATATTCTTTTATAGCAGGCAACTGTCGATAAGAAAGCGAACAATTATGTAAAAAAGAACAGCCCCTAAATTCGATAATTTATTTCTTATGCATATTCTACCCTGAACCTAGGTTAAACCATCTTCTAAAGCCTGAAGATAAGTCTAAAGCAGGGACAGGCACATTCCTATCTCGTGTGCATACGAAAAATCTCAAAGCAGCGCTGCTCCGACACACATAGTATAAGCTGTACAAGCGCCGCTGCGTTGCTTGCTTTCCTACGCCGCGACGCAGTCGTTGCTACTGAAATTGGGAGCAACTTATGTGCTGCTCTCACACACACCAATACAAAAATGTAAATTTATTTTTTACCTGCCTCTGGTCTAAAGCCTCTAAAGCGTACGAAAAGCTTTATCAGTCTTTCGACTAAATTAGCTTTTGGCGTTCAGCCGTCTTCAATGGAGACCGCTCACAGATACTTAGCGGTAACGGATTGAAGTAGCCTTTTATGATGACTTGTCAACGATTTTAAAACAAGTGATCCCGTACACCTCCTGTAATTTCCCACACCTCTTAAAATAATTAACTACATTCCATTCCTGGAAATTGCTTATGGGCTTGTGTTTGATTTAATACAACTTTTTGAGGATCGGATGCGTAGATCGAACGGAATCGCTCCAACTGTAAAAGGTTACAAAGAAATAAAGTTCGTCAGAACAGGCGAGCAATCGACGGCAGCAATTTGCTATATACATCGTATTCCAGAGAGCTGATGAGACTGCGAAAACAATCGCAATCGCGGCCAAGTTAAGATCTGTTGAAACGCAGGAGTAGGCGAGCAATCTATATCAGCAATTTGCAATACACATCGCATCCCAGAAAGCTGCTGAGACAGCAATGGAAGTAGAAGCTTGGAGACAAGGTGTTGTTGAAAGGGCGACAAATTGGAGGACCAAATTGTCAAAAAAAATCGAGAATTGCACAAATTTATATTTGAGTTTTGATTATCATAAAGACGGATAAAAAGACGAATGGTGCAAGTCCAACGGTCTGGAAATTCACGAAATTTCAAAAATTCTCATATAACTTTTGATTATAAAGAAGTAATTCTTCCATTCTTTTATAGATGACAACTATAGAAGGAAGGTGTAGTTTGAACGGTTTAAGAATCGCTAAATTTGCTCAATTTTCCTATGAGTTCAGATTATTATAAAGTCAGGTGGTAAGAATTAAACTTTATAATGATTTTAGATTATCAAACCTTGTATCCAACCTGCGAAAGCAACAAACACAAAGTTAATTTGATGGATAGCAATATATGCTGTCTGCTCACCGAAATGACAGATTCTTGTTTTTTTTTCTCTCGTGACTTATGCTTTACGGTTCTTGATGAGAGAAATTCACGTAGCTGTCGTACGATAACCGCTAGTAGGGGAAAATTTTGTTCGTTCTCAGCACCTGAGCATAGCTAACTGAGCAAAACGAGCCAAGTATCAAAACAAAATATCTTTTTTGTTGTTCTTGTTGGTTGAGCAAAAAACTCGTGAAATGACAGAGGTGAAATGTCGCAATGGTGTCCTAGCGAGACAGTTTTTTTTCTGAGAAAGAGTTTTAAAAGTTTTACAAGCTCTGACGAAAAGTCACAAATTCTCTTTATACATACTACAACTGGGCTTCCTAAAATATATTATAAACTGAGAGTTAACCTCTGAACAGAACCAAAACAGCGGATCAGGCGGCTCCCAAAATCATGTAAAAAAACCGAAAAGTATTTTTATTTCGAGCGCTTACTTCGGCTAAAAATATAACTCTTGAGTGAGACGTCTTGAAAAAGTATGCATTGTCACTGTTATGCATGCTTCTGGGGATGCCTAAAATAGAATCAAAATGTCGATACTTTTGTTATGAAAGATGATATATCATTATCGTATATTTTTCCGAGGCTATCAGCCATGCTCCCATTTTCGCATTCGCAAAAGTTTTGCGATTTGTAACCGGTTTTTCAACAAAATCTGCTCTATTAATTACACCAGGCAACAAAAGTCGACTTTTTCCACTATATTGAAGAGTTGTGAGATTTTTTATTAGAATTTTGTTGCTTTTTCATTACAAATGACAAGCCTACTTAACTGTTTTTATTAAACGAAAACATATTAGAGTCTCTACCACCTATTGCATACTTTGGGGCACCAGCAATAAATAGGATATTTTTGGATACTTACACAATTGCTAAAAGAGGTATATCTCCATTGTAAAAAATTGCATAATTGTTCGGGATGGTTCAGCTAAGGAGATAGAATAGATTCCCCGAAAAACGCTCCTTAAAAAGGGTCAAAATAGGCACTTTTAGCAACTTTAAGCTCAAAAAAGCTCAAATTACTAAAAATCTCAACGTGATGGACAATATCTGAAAACGCAGTCTTGCTTAGCACACGAAAATCATCTAGAATCACTACCAACCATTCAAGATACTGGAAAAAGTCGAATTTTGTTGCCTTGTGTAATCGTCCTACGTTTCTCTAATGGAACATAGCGATGTGACCATAATTCTGTGTCAAAGGTTTTTGAACGACCTTTACAAAAATCCTGCAGGAGCTTTTTACAAAACGTTCTGAATAAGATTTTGCTAAAAACTGACATACTTGTTAACTAAGGGGACGAATGCCTCACAGAACTAGTTCGCCATTCCCTTGCAATTGTCTAATAGGAGCAACTTTACTTCACAGAGAAAAAAAGGAAATTACAAAATATCCATTAAATGATTTCCGTGTCCATTTAGACTGGATATCTCTTTAATATCCTTTTAATCATCCAACAGAGCTGAAAATCGTCCAAAGGATATGAAAAATGATCATCCTTTGTATGATTTTCAGCTCCGTTGAATGATTAAAAGCATATTAAAGACATATCCAGATCAAATTTTCACACAGAAAAAAAAATCCGAGATATTCGGGATTAAATCAATCCCAAACAATGTCAGAGTGTGGCCCGGTGGCTCAGCGACTTCTGTGCAAGAGGTCGTGGGTTCGATCCCGCCTCGGAACATCTAATGAAAAGTTTTTTCTTTGAATAAACTTTACACCCGGCCACCCCTCTCTGCTGTTGGCGCCAGCTTTGTAGTAATAAGCCATGCAAAAGCTTCTCAAACTGCCGTTCGGATTCGGCGTTAAACTGTAGGTCCCTTTCTCTTGTGCAAAAATTAGAAGCGCACAAGCCAAGAGATTGAGAGAAGCTCGGCTTTGGCCCTTTGGGGCTGTTTCAAGCCATTTTACAAACGATGTCAGAAGTCGGTTAATCTCGGATTTTCTCATTCCAAGTACGAACAGGATTGACTTGAACTCGGATTTTTCAATCCCGGAATTCTTGTCTTGATCCCTACCTTATGCCACATGGGATTCATTTAAGCTTGGTTCCGAACTCGCCTTGATCCCTTAGATTTGGCAAGGCCCGTTTGACTTAAGCTCGAAATTCGTACTTGATTTGAGCTAGAAATCGGCTAGGTGCAAGTTTGGTCGAGGTTAAATTGAGCTCGATATTCAAACTGCACTTAATCCGAAAAAAGATTGCTCCAAAATAGAGATTGACTTATGCTCGAAATTCGTACTTGATTTGATCTTTAAATCGGCTTTACGAGATTATACTGACCTCGATACTGAACGCACTTAAAAAAAGGATTCTCAAAATGAGAATTAAACATTAAAATGGGTAAAATGGGATCATGAAGTCATTGTCAGCTAGAGGTGCCTTGCGCGCTTGTTTTTGTGTATTTGTGGATTAACGAGTATAGAGTATTTTGGAGTCGGTATCGTTATCCCAAATGAGCTTCTCAGAAGAGCTCTATGCGACTTACTGAACGACATTTTTGATTTTCAAACCAGCAAGTTCTTGCCGGCTCGAGGTCATTACTCCCGGTCATTGTTTGCATACCCCCAGTTATATCTTTAATAGAATTTAGCTTTCTCCTCATGCCGGCATTGCTATGACTGTTTGGGAACTGCAAGGCATCAAAGTAGAAAAATCGACACATAGAATGAAATACTGAATTGATAGTAACCTTTGCTAATGTGTGTGTACTGGTGAGAGAGATTTTCTTGCTCTCATACTATTTCGCTCTTTCTCTTTGATATGGGACATCCGTACTAACTTCAATCTCGAGTCAGGATTATTTGACTTTCAAGTACGGATTCGAGATTGACATTAGCCTTTTTGGATTGATACCAACTTTTTAGCATTGTTTCAAGCCTTTCGAACTTGTATCCAGCTCGATCTAGTACGACTCGAGCTTAAAATTTCAATCCGAAGATCGAGATCAAATCAATCTTTTTGAGTTTGATTTTATTTCGCCATTTTTTTTCTGTGCACTAACAGCAATTCCAAATGATCGTCTAGCATTAATAATCTCTCCAATTTGCGAAATCCCCTCAATCGCCATGACAAATGACTAAATACTTTCCTCTTTAACTTCTTGCTCTTTTATCATGTAACAAAACAAATAAATGCTTATCCAGCTAGTCCTGGCCATAATACTTTGATCAGATCACTTCCAACTATTAACAACTGTCCAAATAATCACGCCCCAACAATTTAACACACACACACACACGAATATCCGCGCGTATCCTGGCGCAGTAGAGTTTTTGCTTTCGTGGCATACGGACAAGTGACAATCATCCCACTTAATTGAATTCTGTGCTGCATAATAAATCAACTTAATGCGATCCAAGGCAAAAGCAAAAGCTATCCACGAATGCGAAATCCTTTGGCTGTGGTTTAGGCGCAGGCCCAAGCAAATAAACAACAATAACACACTCAGACCCACTTTCCTGCCCTGCCCTCTCCCTGCTACTGGCAGTAATTTCCACACTTGTGCTGACACATTGAAAGGGCTTTGGGTTTTATTTATGAATTGAGGAATTGACATGCTGCGGGGGTAGGACTTAGGCCTGGCTCTCGATTTTTATTGCCACCAAACAAGAGGCTTAAGCAAAGCACCCAGCCAGCCAGTCAGTCAGTGAGCCAGCCACATCATCGTCATCAAATGAACAAATGAATGAAACATCAGCATGGCACTTGCTGCTGCTGCTTCTGCCCCCATCCTACGGCTAAATCGAGCGTAAAATATGCGCCTTTTGTTATGCTTTGGCAGGTTGAGCAGAGTTATTCGGGTTGTGGTTGTCGTCCCACCGCACTAGAGGATATTTCTCCCATTTTACTGGCCAAATGTACTTTTCCAACATTTTCCTGTACAAAAAATGTACATTTTAAACTGTTTCAGTGAGCAGTTCTAGCCATCCTTAGATGAGAAGGTTTAACTTACTATAATATGTATTTTGGTCAGAAAAAATAGATTAATTTCCCATAGTCCATTGACTGCAGTTGTGCAATTTCGTTTGAGCCTGCTGTGATTGTTCCCAACAGGGTTGATTTCTGATGTCCTTGTCCATCAAATTGAGCGTCACTCGAGTATTCAAGTGTGTTGTGGTGCTTGTTCTTTATCCTGCAGATACTTCAAAGATTTAATAATCACATAAGAAGCGATGCCATTAAACCTGGCCAGGCTCCTGAGTGGCCTACTGTTTGCCTTTGCGATTTTCAGGACTCAGGTGCGGGCGAACCGTAGTATCTCAAATTAGTGGGAGCCACATTGTTGGCAACTGTCATTGTTCTGCCCTGGCAACGATATTCTGCCAAAGCAATTCAAGTGTCAAATCTTTTATTTGCCTTTTGCAGATTTCGCAATAAAAATGTATATTGTCAAAGTCGCCCCATCCCAGAGTCAGTTTCATCCTTGTCGCATATCCTTCGGTCGGTCGGTGCCAGCGGCGGCGTTTGTTTGTGTGCAATAAATTTGCTGACAAAAGAAGGATTATTGCTGCTGCTGCCGCTGCCCCTGCCATTAAGCAGGATGTGGTGGCTCTGCGCTGCTCTGCTCTGGCTGGTTCCTGTCAGCGTGCATTCTTCGGCGTTATTGTTTGCCCATAAGTTAATTGTTCCCCTTGGAAAGCTTCCATCTTTACTCTCACCCAAATCCCATGCTGTGCTTAAGCGATGATTAACCAGAGATTGACAAGGGGCAGCCAGGGATCGTCCTTATCAGCTGCAAATGCTAGATGGGGAGTAGCTATGGAAACTAAAGATTGTCGCTTTTAATGGTTGGCTAAATATTTGTTAAAATTTTAACATTTTTTGGAGTTCATTTAAAACGTAAAATTGGGCTGGGTTCAATCCGAATCCTCTGAAAGCGATGTCAGTGTCAGAGCAGATTTTTAGTATATTTTAGTCAGATTCGAAACAGAATATACAAAACAAAAGATAACTTTCTATTTTCAATATCGATTAAAAAGTTATTAAGGCGGAATAAAATCATTCCAGAGGCATTTTAGAGACTGTTTTTGAACCGGTTACTATAAACGATTATTCAAAAATCGGTGAGCACAGAAAAGCAAGTAAGTCGGCTGCAGTCTCTTGTGCTGATCAGTAAAATTATATTTTTCTACCGTCTCCATTTGGCCGGCCTGGTGTTGATTGAGTTTGTCGGTTTCTCTTTTGACACTACACGAACAATTTTACGGCGCTTACAGTTACTTTTTATGAACAAAAGAAAGCGAGAGCATAAAAATTTATACATACTTATGTACTAGTAGTAAGGCCAAGGCAATTACAACAAATTTGACACCCGATCACACAAAACACTCAGTCACAGAATTACTTGTACGACAATGAGTATGTGTTTGATTTGACTGCATATTTTGGGTGTCTGTCATACCGCATAGGCTTTTACAGCGAGTGCACTAGTAGTCAAGAAAAATTAGCACTCTCGCATATCTCTGGTCTACATATTAAAAAGCAGACAGCTGGACTGGACCATAAAGAGACGGCCATCATATTTATGGACTTTTGAGCCCGACCCGGACCTATTCTCTTTGCTTAAAGGATTCTGTTCGATAGATTTATGAAGTAGTTATAAGAAATGGCGTTCGCCGACTTTACAGAAAACGAAGTATCTCCGATCCTATAAAGTTTATACATTTTTGATCAGCATTACCAGCCGAGTCTAGATATCCATGTGCGTCTTTCTGCCCATCCCTGTGGGCAAACAGGTCTCAGAGATGGACAGAGATTGAGGTTTAACATGTATGGGACATAAAAATCTTCTTAACTTGCAGGCAAAACAAGTTTATTTATAATTTTGGACATGCCTCTACCGCCACCGCAATTAGAAAAAAATCGTCATATCTCCCACAGTTTTGTTGTAAGATAGTTCGTACCTTTCTGAACCGCCGGTTCGGTTCTTTACATGATTTTTGGAGCTAACTGAACCGCGTTGAATACCTACTATGCATCTTACACACCCTATTAATCTTATCAGAAAAAACCCTCCTGGCTAAGTTTAAATTAAGATGAAGAAGTACCATAGAAAATGGAGAATATTGTCTAGTAGAGGATGACAAATCAATTTACAACTTTCAAGAAAAGAATGCAAACTGGTGACAGGAATATTAAGAGATCGGCGGGTAATTGCGGAAGACTCACTGAAGTACATGTTGTAAAATTTGTGTCAAGTCATCCTTAAAGGCTATATCTCTCCTAAGGATTAGTTCGGTCTATAAGTGGTCCCCTTGGAATAGGGTTGAACTAAAATTATCTTAGGAAAATGATATTAATAAGTATCATTGGCAAGAGGAAAGCGATTAACGTTTTATAACTCATCAGAGAACTGAACCGAAACGTTTTTCTTTGTGGTTTTCGGTTCGGTTCAGCATTTCTGAAAGGAAGCCGGTTCGGTTTGTGATTCGGTTCACAAGCTGGAAAAAGTGGTTCGGTTTGCTTCAGTTCGGTTCAGAACCGCTTTGCATCCTCGACTGAAATAGAGGTTTAGTTAGCGGTCAAGAAACAGAACCAGCAATGAGGAGTTCGACTTGCTTGTGTTATCTTTTTCGGGCTACCCAAAAATTGTTGAAATTCCCAATTCTGAACCTCACCTTCGTTTTTAGATTATTCCCAGCTGTTTACAAAATTAAAATTATAACTAGTTTCTGAGATCTTCGAAACATACAATACAGACAAATCGCTTACGTCTGTTCTAAACCTCTTGATCTTGATAGTACATTTAAAATATAGTATCTAAGACTTGAAGCAGAGGTTAATTGCTGCTACATTAAACTGTCAAAGTCCCCATTATAGTCTATTTGTTAAGCTCCATTTACACGACCTGATCGCTCAGCTGAGTTTTCGCCTGAGTGGCTGTCAGCTCGTGTAAACAGGCGTCTGAGTAGGCACCTGATTTACTCAGGTGAGTGATCAGGCGAAATAGAACCGGTTCTAATTGACCTGACCACTCAGCTGAGCATCATAGGGTTGCCTGATTGAAGTGAGCGAGCGTTGCCACTTCCTGGCTTTCGATATACAATTGTTATCGATTTTTGGCTATCGGTTAGGTTTTTTATTTATGTCAAATTACGGCTTATTGAAATAAAACATTAAAATTGATGTAACGCGCCTTCTTGACTTGTACGAGGCTGAGCCGGCGCTGTATGACTCCTTCAATCCCACCTCGTAGGTGCAGCAGATCGTACGGATTGCCACTTCGGAAAAGTTTGCTGTACAACTTGAGAGCAAATCACTTGTGGATATAAAAACCAAAATAGGCAAACTGCGCGGCCAATATCCAGCCCAAAGGTCCAAGCCGAACTTTTCTATATAATTCCTTTAAAAATGTAAACTTATTATACCCTCGCAGAGGTCTTGATCAGCACGATGAGCTGAGTTGATTAAGCCCTGTCAATCCGTCTGTCTGTTTCTATGCTATCTCCTCCATCAGTTTCCTCACCAACCTTTGCACGAAGTCTTTTGGTACAAATACGCTGCACATTTGTCGGAACCGGCCGGATCGGATGACCATAGCATATAGCTGTCATACGAACGATCGGTCAAAAAACTAGTTTTAGTGAGAAAAACTTTTTTGTTTTCAATAGAAACGCCTCCACGCTTCGTATTCTTAGTTCGTATTTCTTAGTTTGCTATGTTTTTACACGATTCCACCAATTTTGGTCGGAATCGGACTTCTATATAGTATAGCAGTCATAGAAAAGTATAGTCTGAAAACTAGTCTTAGCTAGAAAAACTTTTTTATTTTCAATGGAAATGTCCTAAAAATTGGCATTTATTCATTTGAAATGCTTTCACATAGTTTTACCAATTTTGGTCAAAATCGGATGACTATAGCATATAGCTCCCATAGGAACGATCGGTCGAAAAACTAGTTCTAGTGAGAAAAACTTTTTGATTTCAATGGGAACGTCTTTATCATTGGCATATATTTATTTTATATACTTTAACACAATTCTACAAAGTTTGGTCGAAATCGGATGACTATAGCATATAGCTGCAGTACGAATGAACGGTCGAAAATGAAGTTCTAGTGAGAAAAACTTTTTTGTTTTAAATGGGATCGCCTCCAAATTTCGAAACTGTTAGTTTGTTATGCTTTTCCATGATTCCACTAAGTTTGGTCAAAATCGGACTTCTATATAGTATAGCTCTCATAGAAAAGTAATGTCCGAAAAGTAGTCTTATTTAGAAAAACAAATTGCAAGGGTATACAAAACTTCGGCCGAGCCGAAGTTAACTTCCCTCTGTTTTTTCGCTTAATTTTAGTGTAATATCCGTTATTCGTAGGGTATTCAAAAATAGTGGAAATATATGTAAAAGATAAAAGGAATCATCTTTGATATCATAAGGCATATATTTTAGGCATATCTAAGGCATATCTTTCAAAGGCCGTTTCGATATAGCCATGACAGTCTATCCGTCGGTCTGTATGAAGACCTAAATCGCAGAGACTAGAAGTTTGTTTTAAATGTTATGTACCCAAAAACTAGTATCTCTAAGAATATAACCTTTTGTCATTTCTTTGGCAAAATGCGATGTCTGTTTACAAAAACGTAGCATACCTTTCTGCGTTTCCTGCGCTGTCTGCCAACATAGTGTAAATACGTTATCGTTAATGTTAATGCTCTGTTAATTAACATCTTCTGCTGAGTAACGGGTATATCAAAGTCGGACATTAACTTTTGCTCTCGTTTTTTCTAATCACCAACTCTTTGGGACTGTACCTAACCCAATCATATCAACAAATAGGAAAAAACCAAAGCAAAATCCGCAATAAATTTTGTCACAACTAAATTGCTCTGCTCTGGTGGAAGGAGGTACTAAATCTACTAAACTTATCTATACATGTATTTACGAGACAAGAAGTTGCCACGCCCCCTAAAAGGCAGTCCATAGAAGCAGTGATTTGTAAGTGTAACCGAGTGGAATGAGGGGGAGGAAGGGGAAATGGGCATCAACTAAAATAGTATAATGAAAATTCAGCCAAGTGAACGAAACGATATCAATATTGTGCCGAGTGTAAAGATGGCGGCCATTATGGGTGTGTGTGTGTGTGTGTGTGTGAGCAACTTCCGCAAAACTGAAAACTAATTTGAACAAAGTACAACAAATAGAAGTGACTACTGCTGAATGTTTAATTTGAAAAGGGAATGTCGAACAACGGGAGAACAAAAACAGCGCAAATGGTGAAAGAAGAATAGGCAGCAACAGCAGACAGACAAACAGACGGACGGACGGACAGACAGACAGACGGACACATGTATACAAAATACCCCAAATTGTGTGTGTGGGAGGGGGGAGGTTGTGGAGGAGCAGTGGAGAATCGAGAACGCCGACATACGGTTAGAAAAACATTCGCACATAAAAATGCTAACATTTGAACGAGCCGAGCAGCACACATACACGCAAACACTCACGCACACACACACACACACACAAGCCTCTATGTGGCTGACATAATGAAACATTATTAAGAGCCACGACGTCAAAGCTGCAAAAGGTATCTAAATTTGCGCAAAATGTTTATGGCCAACCCTCGCCCTTCCCCCGCTCCACTGTTTTGGCTTTCGACTGCTGCCGCCGCCGCCTCCTGCCAATTTGAGATACACAAAAAGGCAGGAGAGGAAAACACAAATATCACATTTACAGGCACTCCACCATTTTAGGTTATTACGACGCTGAGCGAGAGAGAGAAACAACTGACTCCCTGTCCCTTCCTGCCTTTCCTCCTGCTACTTAGATTGGTTTACAGCATCGCCAACCCTCCATTCAGTCAGGCAGCTAGAGCAGCGCCAAGCTACAGCCCTGTCCTTGTTTAGCAGCAAGGATGCTGCCGCCGCTAACGCTGACTGCGCCTGCTCTGCCTGCGTTGGCGTAGAATCACAGTTATTCGAGGATACGAAAACATAGCAGAGCCGACAAAAGCTCAGGGAAGCGGCAGCGGCAGCGGTTTTTCATAAATAAATGTTTGAGTTATGTAGAAAAACATTTCGGGCGAGAAGATTTTCGTTTTCGTTGCGATTCAGTTAACATTTGGCAAAAGGATTCCGCCTAAAACGGACATCGACGCGACGCGCGTTACGTATTCGTATTCGCACATGTACAGTTAGCACGAGATCGGCGCGAATTCCAAAAACCGGAAAAAACCAGACAAACTGAAACAGTTCCTCGAGCAATATTCAAACCAAAACAAATATTAAAAGTGTTACGTCCTGTTTAAAATTACTAACTAATATTAATTATGCATACACTACACGACAGCGTCTCCTTGTCACCGCCGTTGCACAAAAGTCAACGAGGTGGCGTCGGAGGTGGCGGAGTGGCTGCCTCGCTTGCTGCGGCATCGGATGCCATGTCCTTGTCGGTGTGCGATGATAGCGACCTGGAAACCACAGCCGTCGGCGGCGGTGGCGGCGGAGATAACAACAACAACAGCGGCAGCAATGGTGGACCATTGGTTAAGCCACCGTATTCCTACATAGCCCTGATCACCATGGCCATTTTGCAATCGCCGCACAAGAAGTTAACACTAAGTGGAATATGTGACTTCATTATGTCACGGTAAGTTCATAAGGGGAAGTGAACTGAGATCTGTCGGAATCATAAAAATAATTTAAGCCAACGCTTAAGGCCACTCCGGAAACGAAATGAGGCTCCGAAACTTCCAAACTTCTGTTTAGCAAGAAAGAAAGTCGGTCAAGCCCGACTATAACATACTCTGTACCTGTGAAATAATCCTGATTTCTAAACAAGTCCAGAAGGAACGAAGCTTCTATCTATAAAACTGTGGGAGATTTGATGTTTTTACCAATTTGCGGGGGCGGGGGGGCGTGGCAAAAATTGAAAATAAACTTGATCTGACTGCAAGTATAAGAAGTTTTTGTCCCTTACATGTCAATCCTCTATCTCTTACCATCTCTGAGATCTGTTTGCTCATACGGACAGACGGACACTTTTGCACAAACTTAATATACTCTGTGTACCTCTGGTAAAGAGTATAAAAACTTAATATACTCTGTGTATCTCTGGTACAGAGTATAAAAATCACTTTAGATCAGCGATGGGCCACGTTTAGACCGCCTGTCCCTCGCAGATCGATCCGTTATTCAGCTTAATAGTAATGCGCAATAAAATACTCGACTTCCAACAACAAAATACGCCACAAAAATCTGCTGCGCAATTAATGCTGCCCTTCTGTTTGACTTTGGTGCCCACCCCTGCTTTAGATCACTGTTCCTGCATATTTGAAACATCTCTAAGATACTTTTTGTTCTTTAAGATGAGATTGTATTGTATTGAGAACTAAACCAAACCGAACCGCTTATTCCAGCTGGTGAACCGAACCGGCTTCCTTTCAGAAAAACGGCTCGGTTCTTTGACCAGCTTTAAAACGTGAATTGCTTTTCTCTAGCCAATGATTCTTATTTATTTGCGAATTTCAATCGGTTCCCTAAGATAAGGGAGCCCACTGATAGATCGAATTGACTTGTCACAAATGTTACAGCATGTACTCCTCTAAGTCTTCTGCAATTGCCCGCCGATCTCTTAATACCATTCCTGTCATCAATGTGCATTCTTTTCTTGAAATTTGATAATTGATTTGTCGTCCTCTAGTGGACGATATTCTCAATTTTTTGTTAAAGGCCTGTATCCAGCACTGCGGAAAGTTCCTGCCAAAAACTCGCTATTTATTTTGAGTATGTGTAACCCAAGTAAAATAGTTTGGTATAATCATTCTAAAATGGGTTACACTGATTTCGTAAAGTATGAATTTAACTAAATTTAAACACGGTCTACCATTGTAGATTTAGTTTCAGTACGATGTGTCTAGTCGTTTATTATTAATTGAGCGATCGAATGTGCTGATTCCGACTTACATACATCTGTGCAGCCAGCACCATGTGCTTTAATAGCTGAGAAAGGAGATACTATATCCGGTATACATTGTTGGACAAACGGACGATGTTCATTCTAAATTATTGGGCCGATGGCTGAGCAAGACATTGTAGTGTGGCCCGATAAGAACGTGTGGGGCACCAAAGATTAGAACAAGAGCTCAGCAGCCGGGTCAGTACCTTGGCAAAATGAATTATCTGTCGTTTGCTTTCTTCTCCACCCTCATTTGCCTCCATCTATGCGCTCATCACATCCAAAATAATTGTAAGCATCATATTCCTGAGCTGTCTATCAGCTAATTCTCGATCCACACACGCTTTCGAAACGCCGCTATCGATACGCCGCTATCTATACAAAGTGTGGATTTCGTTCATGTTGCTGGATACAGAACAAACGAAAACGTAAACAGAAAATTCCTGGCACAGTTTTTATACTCTGTACCAGAGGTAAACAGAGTATATTAAGTTTGTGCAAAAGTGTCCGTCTGTCCGTCCGTCTGTCTGTCTGTCCGTATGAACAAACAGATCTCAGAGATGGTAAGAGATAGAGGTTTGTCATGTATGGAACATATGTTTTTATACCTGCAGGCAGATCAAGTTTATTTTCAATTTTGGCCACGCCCCCTCCCGCCCCCGCAATATCGAAAAAACGTCATATCTCCCACAGTTTTATAGATAGAAGGTTCGAACCTTCTGGACATATTTAGTATTCGGGATTCGTTATCGATCCGCCGAAGGAATTTTTGAAGATCGGATGAACGATATTCGAGTTATAAGGAAAACAAACAATTAGGGGCAGCACCGTTCGCAACGGTGATGGGCAGCACTTCACAGTTACAGAGTATGTTATAGTCGGGCTTGACCGACTATCTTTCTTGTTTTCATATGAACTTTGCCGGTATTTTTTGATTTCGCAGTGCTGGATACCCGGCTTAAGGTAAAGACCTAAAATTCAATCTAAGCCAGGAGATTTTTTTCTTAAATAATACGATAAATATGGTTTATAATCGGCCCTGTTCCGAATTCCGTTTGTTTTCGTAAACGTTGCTTTTCTCTAGTGCAATAGTTCACGAATCCTCAAATCCGACAAGTACACAGAATTCTGTGGTACATTCTGTCTTACTTTTAAAGAAATTGAAATTGGCTTTGCGCAATTCAATTTCCAAAGCTGCACGAAAATTCCCATTTTCAATAAACAATCATAATACTTTTAATATAAACCTAAATGCCCAGTTCACGAAAACACAGAACAGGGCCGAATCTGTACGTTTGTGGTTTTAAAGATATCAAAGGTATGGAATTAATTCAAAGTCGAATCATAATGAAATCTATCTATAATAGCCCTTCGCGCGGTTCAGTTAGCCCCAAAACTATGTAATGAACCGAACTGGCGGTTCAGAAACTGTGTGAACCACTGAACCGAACCAGTACTTATTTTCGAGTGGTTTGCATCCATCTAAAAATCAACCTTTAGTTTGGCACAGAAATTGTAAAAATATGAAAATGTAAATCGATCGAAAAAATCCGAAAAATTATGCCATAACCAGTTCTGTATATTTAACATTCTACGTAAGAACCCAATGTTTTCAAAAACCAATTCTCAAACTGAGCCAAAAGCTTGCCGTCAGACCAAGTTTTAAACCAGGGGTGCAAAATCTGTTTTAAACAGAACCGGTTCGAACCTGTAATTCCGAAATTTGATTACCTTTAAACCGAACCAAGTCTGAAAGAATAACTGAACTTAATCCTGGTTCAAAACCAAGATTTCGGATCGTTACCTTTTGATATTTAAGTTATCTGCACGACGAAGTGCGAGAGAGTCTTAATATCTTAATATTAAAATTCTAGATTAGAATTAGTGTTAGAATCGGCCCCCATAATATCCTATGTTTTCAGATTCCCCATTCGAATTATGCGCAAAAGCCAGAAGCTAAGCTACACATTTGAAATATATATCTTAAATATGCCTTCAAAGTTTTCTCCGCAGTGTTGCACTAACTGAAACTTCTTAACCATCGTTGACTCAAGTTGAACAGGAAAAGTTTACAAATTAATTGGATTTTGATTATTACCTGTACAAATAAGTTTTAAAGGATTTTTTTTAATGATGGCGCTACTAGTATTAAATCGAATCGGATAATATTGCTACCAATTTCATTGTGAAGCCTCATCACAAGACTTTCTTTTTCACCAAGTGTCGTTTCGCTGAAGGGCAAACATTATTGTTTTTGCGTGCTCCGAATATGTTAACTTATGTGACAACAAAACATGATTTGACGGAAAGATTACTTTTTGTTTTCATTCGAAATAAAAATGCAGCTAGGCCTGATGGGGTCTAGTTTGTGATTGGTTAGTCGTTTTAGAAATGGTGATTTTAATACCGATGATAAAGAGAAGGACGGCCAGAAAAGATTGAGGATGCCGAATTGAAGGCTATAATAATATTTGACTTGACACAGCCCAAAGGGCCAAAGACGAGCTCCTTTCAATCTTTTGGCTTGTGTGCTTCAATTTTGCACAAGCTAAGTTTAAGCCGGGGGTGGAAGCTTTATGACTATTTACTTCAAAGCTGGCGCCAACAGCTAGTGAAGGTGACCGGGTGACCTTTTGCACAGCGGTTGCACACACTAGCCGCTGAGGCACACCCGACCACGAATTGGAGGCTATATTGGATGAAAACTCGTGACAAAAGCAAGAAGAGCTCTCAAAAGCATTGGAAGTGACTCAACAAGCCATATCTGTTCGCTTAAAATCCATGGAAATGATCCAAAAGTTAGGACATTGGGTGCCGTATGAATTGAAGCCGTGACACGTCGAACGACGATTTTTTACTTGTGAACAACGGCATTCACGCCCCCAAGAGATTTTTGCATCATATTGTGACTGGTGATGAAAAAGTGTTCTTTTCGATAACCCCAAGCGCAAAAAATCATATGGTCCGCCCGGTCATACTCCAAAATCGTCATCAAATCCGAATATTCACGGTAGCAAGGTAATGCTCTGTATTTGGTGGTACCAATTGGTCGTGATTTACTATGAGCAGCTACAACCGGGTGAAACCAACACAAGGCAACTCTACCAAACTCAATTGATGTGTTTTAGTCAAGAATTGAAGCAAAAACGACCAGAGAACAAGCAAAAGTACGACATGGTAATTTTGCAACTTGACAACGCTGGGCCACATGTTGCGCAGCCGGACAAAACACACCTTGAAACGCTAAAATGGGAAGTCGTATTCCCCCCGCAGTATAGCCTAGACAATGCCCCTTCCGACTACTATTTGTTTTCTTCGATGCCCTTGGGGATTTGCACTTTCGTTTTTTAAAGAACTCCACAATTGGATCGATACGTGGATCGCATCAAAAGACGATCTCAAAATCGGCTTGTGGTAAGAATACCCTATAAAAAATGAGCTCGATATTTTAAGGTTTGCTGTAAGAATGCCCTAGATTGACTTGAGTTCGATATATAAACTCTTTTTGACCACAGAAAAAGCTTCCCGTAAGAAGACATTTTTGATTTTCAAAGCAGCGAGTCCTAGCCAACTCGGGGTCAATCTTCAAGAGACTTTGCCGATAGACAGCATATCAAAATCTTTAAAAATGTTATATTTATAAATAGTCGGATATTCAGGTGCAGAGTTGGAATAGTTTACCCAGAGCATCACCAAAAACGAAGCGTATATTGGGTTCAAAGCTACCGAGCACAGTACCAAAACAGACTATCCTTAGAAAGAGAAGGCCGCTTGAGACTCTCTCTTTTAACTCTTTTAAAGCAAACTAGAAAGGTAAGATCTTGCTGGGGAAACTCTTTTAAAGGCCTAATAACCATAATATACTTCTAGGAATGCGTGCAGTGTGACAGGCTTATTAGGACTCTTAATAGTTGCATTCGGGATCAATTTGGTCTCCTTTAAAGTCTTTGAGAGTTTCCAATGTTTACCATTGCAAAAGTATGTTAGAATTGGTCGTGATCGACTTCGAGATGTACAGGTTAAGTTTTTAAGCTCCCAAGTAGTTCAAATGAGAGTGACTTACTTTATTTTAGTGATTCCAAGTTTGTAATTGCAGTACTTAAGTTCGGAATTCCTGATTTTGATCCTTTATTGTCAAATATAGTCTACATTGATTGCATAAATTCCATTTCCATTTGCATTTCAGATTTCCCTACTACAAGGACAAGTTTCCCGCCTGGCAGAACTCCATACGACACAATCTCAGTCTGAACGATTGTTTCATCAAAGTTCCACGCGAACCGGGCAATCCTGGTAAGGGGAATTTTTGGACTCTGGATCCACTGGCCGAGGATATGTTTGACAATGGGAGTTTTCTGCGGCGCCGTAAGCGCTATAAGCGAGCGCCAGCCATGCAACGCTTCTCCTTTCCGGCAGTGTTTGGCACCTTGTCGCCGTTCTGGATACGTAAGCCAGTGCCACTGGTGCCAGTGCACTTCAATGTGCCCAATTTCAATGGGAATCGTGACTTTGATGTGATGCACACGCCAAGCGAAGTGTTTGATACAGCCCTGAGGGCGGATAAGAAATTCAATTTCTTTGCCAATGCTGAGGCCTCGTTCTATCAGGGGGGCAACAGCAGCGACAAATTTGATCGGCTGTCCTTCCTCAATCGAAGGGGCGGAGGTGGTGGCAGCGAGACAGTAGCCGGTACGGCCAGCAAGTACAAAAATCCCTATGCTTTCGATGCAATCTCCACAGTGGCGGCTACAGCAGCTTCGAGTGCAGAGTATGCAGAACGCAGTAACTATCCGACGGATCTGCAAGTGTATAACGGAGATGCAGATGGAGAGGCCGAAGCAGAGACAGACGATGCCTCGAGCGATGACAAGATTGATGTGGAAAGCGCCAATGAGCACGAACCCGACACGGATACGCACATATCAGACTCGGTGGACAGTGTGTGCACACCAACTCGGTTAGATGCTCCGCCTGAAGTGCTGCTCTTTGATCATGCTGAGGTATCCAACACGTCCAGCCCCAAAATAGCCAAGAGTCTGCGTTCCTCCAGCAATGCCAAAGATTTCCGCATTGAAACCTTGATCGGACATCATCATCATCATCATCGCCACCATCAAGGGGTCAGCGTTAGCGATGAGGCTAGCGATTAGATCCCATAACTTGTGTATAATTCCATTTTAGCATTTCTGTACGTTGTAAAGCTTAGTTGTAGTTTGGGTTATGTGTGTAGCCAGCCAGGTCCGACAGCAAGTAGTGATGTATTAACCAAATGCCAGCATGAAATTTTAAAGCGACCAAATCAAAGAGTCCACTTCAATATGGATATAAGTACAGTGCATATTGAGAGCATACTTTTAAAAGCGAATTCTATATATATAGACATATATATATATATATCGATATTACCTGTATGTATATGTACGCATGTGTGTGTAATTGTAACTGCATCAAATTAACTATTAAATATAAATTAGAGTCTAAGAATTTTGCTGATGTTATTGAACAAATTGAATAAACCACATAAATAGAAAGCAAAGCTTTAACTGCATTCAAAATAAATATCACATCGATTTGAAAGATTCGATTAAAGTGTAAAAAGGGCGATCGTGATTCTGACCAAGAGGTGAGACAAAATGTTTAAGTCTGACCATTTCGGAAAGTGCGACTAACGTGTCTTGAGGTTGGAGTCCTTATGGTCCATGAGCTTTCAACTAAATTCTTAAAAAGGGATCGAAAAAAATGATATAAAGTCATTAAATCGATGCACGTTGTCACCGATGTGGCAGAGCGGGAAGTTAAAATGGTAGAAGACTATAGTGGCAAGCTTACAACGACGCCAGCTCAAGGACTATCTATGCTCCAAGGAAATAAAAACCACACACAAAATCCAGGGCCTAAAAGTCGAATTTTTAAATATTTGACAGCTTTTGATGGAAGTTACTGCTTACACCAGGAAATCGAATACGACCAAGTCATCGATATACCGAAATACAATTTTGAATTATTAACCATTTTGTTAATGTCTCAGCCGAGGTGATTGAGCCATGTCGGTCAGTCCGCATGAATGCACGGACCATTTAGACCAGCCATGGACACGAACATTTGATTTTGGGAGAAAAACAACCCCTATTACCGATGCTAGAGTCCACATGCCAGACACCCACTGCATGTATTTGTTTTTGCAGTCGTCTCTGCCGCGCACACGACTAGCGCTATGTCCCGATTCCCAATAGATTTGTTGTTGTTTTTGCTTCAAAGCGAGTCAATTGCACTTGTCGATCTGTCTCGTTGTGTGCGGCGACGCCAAGAAGCGAAGCATTCTTTAATGCGTCTGCGTGGCGTCAGTTGCCGTAAAATAGCTCTCGGGAGCAAGGGCTTGCCCACCGCTGTTATAGACATATATATAAATCTGCATTAATTGTCGATCCTCAAAGTTTGCGATTGAACAGATGAACAAAAGTGATGCAGCACTTCAGTTCACCGAGATGTAACCAGCGCAGCAGACTAGAAATTAAAATTTAAATAATATTAAATAATATAATTAGTAACGAGTTAGCTGGCTCGAGGTCAAGAACTTGCGTTTGTTCACAACTATAAAAAACTTATGCATTGACAAACCAAAAAGAGCGTGGACAAACCTTTACAGCTGTTTCATGGATATCCAATCCAATCATCAAAAGGCGTTTCAACTCCTGATCGCTGAGCCAATTCCATGCAATCAGAACTTTAAACAGTTGGGAACTGCAAAGCGCAAAGAAAGCAAAAAGGAACTCACTTACAGAAAGCCAACCTTAACGTCTGTCGTTCCTAAGCTTAGAGCTAAAGTTTCTTAGTGAGAAAGCTTTAAGCTTTCTAGAGAGCTTATAACTGCCCGTTAAATTTGAATGTCAAACATTCAAATAGCATGTGTTGTTACATGAAACTTTTGTTAGTTTCGTTTACAAAACAAGAGAGTTAATTGAATGTAAACATTAGCAACTGTTCGTTGTTACAATACTTTTCATATAACTTTCACATGTTAGCTGATTCTACCAATAGTTAACGTTAACAAATTGATGGCTGAGTTTAAGACAGTCGTTATCGAGATAACATCGTAATTGTCAAAAGTGAACACTTCAGTAGGTGTATTGAGTGACTGGGATAAAAAGTTCGTGAGTTAGCTGAATGTGTAGGCATTTCAAAAAGTGCCTGTACATCAACATAATTTATGAAATATTGGTCATAAAAAATTTTGCGCAAATGTTGTGACTTCAAACAAAATCGCCGGTTCACATTCAACCTTAGCAATGGCTTAACATTACTATGAGTATAAAATTTGAATTGCTACCTCGCGCCCCTTATTCGCCAGTTAGTCTCTGGTAATTTCTTATTTCCAAACTTGAAAAAAATGCTCAGAAAAAGATTTGGCAACAATGAAGAGGTGGAGTCCGAGGTTAATGCCTATTTTGAAGAAACTTCAGAGTTCTTATTATCACAAAGTATCAACTATTAAACATCGCTGGGAAAAGTGTATCGGCCTAAAGATCTAATTGAAAAATAAACACCATTGATATATTTTTGAGTTTATAGTATATGTATTTCTGATGTATAAGTAAAAGCGCTGACTGAGCGTCTTGTGACCAAGACCGAAGTGGTTGATCATATTTCATTATGGGAAACAAAAGAAAGAATTCAAGTAAGCATATTTTTGTATATGCAACAATTGTTGACATGCTCATATGTTAAAGAATTCTTATTTACCGTAAGTAAAGTTAACAGAGTGAGCCAGGATGTGCTCAGAATCGGTCACAAGTGAAGTGTTGCCTACGAAATATTTTCTGATTGCGGGTGGTGCATTTAATTTTAAAGACTTCAGCAACTTCAAGTTATATGAAACTTTAGAGCATTTTTTTTTACAGCCATAGCCCCTGGGTGCCGAACACTCTCGAGAAATCTCGCCGAATGCTTGCCGAAGTAATGCATCATTGAGTGAGAAAGAGACAGAGAGCCTCTCTTCTAGCGTAACCCTGCCTTAAAGATAGCACATTTACTAAATGTCTTGAATGTAATCATTCATTCTGTGTATTTTGAATGTTCATTTTTATGAATTGGAATAAAATGATAGACTTACTATCGGTTTGTTATCGATTAGGCAAGTAAGAGCAATTGGAACAGAGGGGGAAGCTGGTCCCATTCGATATAGCCAGGTTAGGTTAGGTTAAATAGGCTGCTCAGCGAAAGCCGAGTTCACCCAGAGGCCTTTTGGCCCATTGTGATGCCTAGTAAAGGGGTTGGGGGAGGGGAGGGGAGGGGGGGGGGGGGGAATTGACGGTCAGATTCTGCGCAACTCTCTATTTGAACCATTTTGAGGAGTCTACAAAAAGAGCCAGGTCCTCTAGGGGCACATTTGCCAGACTGCCCAGGTCTTCAAAGAATGGTTTGCCCAGATGCTGGGTGCGTTTCCTGAGAAGTGCAGGGCAGTCGCATAGAAGGTGATGGATGCTTTCTATTTCCTCCTCGTTCCCACAGCTACGGCAGAAGTCATGGTGGGGCACGCGCATCCTGGTGGCCATATGACCGATGGTGCAGTGCCCCGTTATGACTCCTACCATAGTTCTCATCCTGTTCTTGCTAAAGTGCAGGAGTTGGGAAGTTCTTTTGGGTGAGTATCTGGGCCAGAGTGATCGGGAGATGTGACAACCGGGTGCGAGGTCCCATTGTCGTTCTGCCCTATTTCTGGCCCTCATATTCAATTCTGTCATGATGTCCTGCAGGGGTCTTTGAATGTCCGTAACCGCTTGCGTCGCTGGCAGCGCTGAGCCATTCCTAGCGCACTCGTCGGCTCCCTCGTTGCCTGGTATGCCTGCGTGACCAGGTACCCAGACGAGGGTGATAGAGTGCTGTTGGATTTGGTTCAGTGCTGTCGCCGTGCTGCGGACTAGGACACTCTTTATAGCGTTTGATGACAGAGCCTTAATGGCCGCCTGGCTGTCGACCAAGATTGAAATGTTCCTTGGAGTTTCATCCAAGGTGTATATCAATTTAGCCGCCTGCCAGATGGCATAAATCTCTGCCTGGAAAACGCTACACCAGTTTGGTAGACGGAATGAGAGCTGTGTCGCAAGTTCTTCAGAGAAGATGCCTGCTCCTGTGCCTTCTTCCGTTTTTGAACCGTCTGTATAGATGGATAGCTCGTTCTCCCTGATGGTAGTGTCTTGCTTCCATTCTTCTCTCTCTGGGAACCGTGTTCTAAAATTGTCGTTCCATTTCTGAACTGGTATGCAGTAGTCACTTCCCTTTGCCTCTGCACTTATTCCTACTTCCTGTAGGATACTGCTGTGGCCTGAAGTAGATGCTTTGAGAAGTTTCAGTTCCCGGAGTCTTACTGCGCTTCTCGAAGCTTCACACTTCAGGAAAGTGTCTACTGGTTCCAGGTTCAGAATTACATCCAGGGCCGCCTGGGGTGTGGATCGCAGGGATCCTGTAATGCCCAGGCAAGCTGCTCTTTGTACCTTATGGAGGTTGTTTAGGTGGGATTTGGTGTTGGCCGCCTTCCACCATACCAACGCTCCATAGGTGAGGATAGGTCTGACGACTGCTGTGTATAACCAATGAATGATATACGGTTGCAGTCCCCACTTCCTACCAAACGTCTTTTTGCAGGCGTAGTACGCGCCTAATGCCTTCTTCATTCTTTCCTCAGAGTTTCTCTTCCAAGAGAGTTTAGAGTCAAGAACGACGCCCAGATATTTCGCTTCGTTGACCCGATTGAGCTGCGTTCCCCCAATGGATGGGAGTGTGAACTCAGGGATCTTGTATTTCCTTGTGAACAGCACCAGTTGGGTCTTCTGTGGGTTGACCCCTAGACCGTTCTGGTGTGCCCATCTTAGGGTTCTGGCAAGGGCAGATTCCAATAGCTCACTGATTGTGGGTAAGAATTTACCCGTTACCATTAGAACCAGGTCATCTGCGTATGCTGTCACCCTACATCCGTTAAACTTCAAGGTAAGAAGAAGTTCGTTGAGAACCAGGTTCCAAAGAAGCGGGGAAATGACTCCCCCCTGCGGAGTGCCTCTCGTTGTTCTTCTTCTTACGTTGCTTGCACAGAGAGTGGAGTTGATCACTCGGCTGCTAAGCATGTTCCTTAGCCAGTGAGTAATCATCGGGTGTGAGCCGATATTGGCAAGAGCAGCCGTAATCGACTCGGTCCTGACGTTGTTGAAAGCTCCCTCGATGTCGAGGAAGGCCGCCAACGCAAACTCCTTCTGATTCAGCGATTCCTCAATGCTCCCTACCACTTCATGTAGTGCGGTGTCAACGGATCTACCCTTAAGGTAGGCGTGTTGCGCACCGCTGAACATTCGTGGTGTGAGCTTGCTTCTCAGGTGGAGATCCAGGAGTCTTTCCATCGTTTTCAGAAGAAACGATGATAGACTGATGGGTCTATAGTCCTTCGGAGAGTTGTGGTTTATCTTCCCTGCCTTGGGGATGAAGACCACTCTCACCTCTCGCCAGCTTTCTGGGATGTAACCCGTGAGGAGACATCCCTTGAAAATCTTGGTCAGCCATGGCAGTAGATTCAAGATCGATACTTGCAGCATGACTGGTCGGATGTCATCCGGTCCTGGTGATTTAAAGGGTTGGAATGACTTGATAGCCCAGAATATCTTTTCCTCGGTGATGATTTCGTCAATCATCGTCGTGTCTATTTCCCCAGGTGCCTCGCTGATTTGTAGCTCAGTTGACCCGACCTCTGGTTCAGCATCTAGGCAACCTGGAAAATGCGTATTCACCAGCAATTCCAGAGACTCTTGGCTGTTTTTTGCGTAGGTTCCGTCCGGATTACATAGTAACTCCGGGTTGGATGGATCTTTGGCCAGCACACGTCGAAGTCTGGACGCTTCACTGGTGCTGTCAATATCCTCGCAAAATTTAGCCCACGAGTCCCTTCTTGCCTTCCGACACGCCCCTTTGAATTTAGAAAAACCCAGTCGGTAGGCGTGCCAGTCTTCTTGCTTGTTGGTCGATTTTGCTTTATTGAAGAGCTTCCTCGTTTCCTTCCTAGTCTGGCCGAGCTCCGATGTCCACCACACTTTGTGGTTGGGCTTTGGGGGTCGACTAACCGGGCAGGATTTAAGAAACGCTCTGCTTAGCACGTCAGTTATAGTCTGGGTGCATTCTTCAAGTGCGCCAGGCTGCAACAACTCTGCGACCGGAGGATCGGGGAGTGTTTGACTGACTGTTCTTGCGAATTTTTCCCAGTTTGTCCGTTTAGGGTTCCTATAGGGAGTCGGCTTCTCTCTGCACCAGTTGACATCGAACCGTATCCTGTAGTGATCCGAAAAGGAGCACTTGGTGGATACATGCCAGTTGTCGACGGTCAGAGAGCCTCTGCTTAGCGCTACGGTTATGTCTATAACCTGAGCCCGATCCTTATTCCGGAAAGTGGGGTGTTCTCCCCTGTTACACAGAATAAGGTTTGTGCTCAAAATGTAGTCCAGCAGTGCCTCTCCTCGTTCGTTAATGCCCGTACTACCCCATATGGAGTGGTGGGCATTCGCGTCGCACCCTAGGACAGCTTCGATGCCCTCTTTCTGCGCGTGCTGAATGAAGGCTCTGATGCTTTCCGAAGGGGGATCCTTTTCCTCGTATGGGAGATAGGCCGAGGCAAGGTGTAGAGTTCTTCCGTTCCTCCCCTCGATCGTCACCACCGTGAGGTCCTTGTCGCTGTAACGAGAAGAGAAAAGCACGTTAAGCTCGGTTCTTGCCACGATACATGTTCTCGGCTTACCCACGTTTCTGGGGAAGAGGAGATGGTATCCGCGAGCACTCAGTCCACGAACCCTTTCACCTAGGATCCAGGGTTCCTGGACGAGTGCAACATCAACCCTCTCCTCCTCCATGAATCGTAGTAGGTCAACAGAGGGTACCATGGAGTGATGTAGATTAATCTGCACCACTCTTAGATTGTTCTGTTGACCTATCATCCTAGCTCAGAAGTATTGCCCGAAGGCAGCCCAGTCCAAGCTTCAGCTGGCCTTGCTTCCTCAGGATGAGGCTCTTGGATTCCCGACCAATGCTGATCCAGAGATCCTTGCCGTTTCCCTTGTCGCGCGCCAGCCCTCTCAGGATGGTCCAGTCGTCGGTTCCGTACTCCTTGTTCTGACCTTTGATCATGTTGAGTATGGTTCGGTCCTCCAGGATTGGAGGTGGGATCCATACCTTCATGACCGAACGTACAGGAACATGGTCCGGTGGTACGACGTCGATCCTTGCGCCAGGCCAAAGTTCTCCAACGCCGTGAATTGTGTCGGTGAGAAATCTCAAGGATTCCTCGTTGACACAAGCCACGACCTTAGAGCCCTTATACCACTTGACGCCCTCAAACTCAGCTAGAAATGAATCTTCGCCTCGTGTCATGGCATCGTGGATGGCCTGCATGATGACTCCCTCCAGGACGAGCCAATTTTCGGCTGAGAGCTTCCCTTCCGGGTTGCTTCGGTCGATAATGGCTATCGTAAGCTCCGGTTTTGAGCTGAAGCTGGCCAGAGGGTCTTCTGGTCTGCTTCGCTTGTTATCCGGGGCCTTGGATGAGTCATCCGATCTCTGCCGCTTCGAATTTCCACCCCTTTCGCCATCCGGTCTCTCCTTTTGGGAGAGTGAGGTCGACGTAGGGGGTGGTCTTCTGCGGTGCTTCCCGTCCCCAGTGGATGCTTTGGCTGCCTTCGACGTTGACGGAGGTTCCGTCTTTGCCGCAGTTTCCAGTGCTTCCACTTGGGCCGTCGTACTCAGTGCTGGTGCTTGGTCCGAGCTATCCTTAGACAGCCGGTTGTAGCGGCGCACTTTGTACTCGTGCTTCTTTTTGAGTGCCTTCTCCTTTGCAGTCATCGACTCCAGGGTGCGGCCCTCAAGTGTCCTGAGAAACTTGAGCGATGCCTTGTACCCTGAGCGCTGCTTGCGGTGAGAAGACACTTCCTTCTTGTTCTCCGCCGGAGCCGTGGCCGATGCAGGCTCACCCACTTTCGGTGGCTCATCGTTGACAGGCATGCGAGCAAGCGCAAGCGCGAGCTCTTCGTCTGTCATTGACGGGCCTGTGAAAATGAATTCGCCATTTTCGACCTCCGGCTCCATGTCCACCCCATCTTGACGATGAAGTGCACCTTCACTTGCCACATTACACAATGTGGAGGCCAAGTGGTCCACCTCCACACTGGGTTTGCAGTTGCTTGATGTCGACGCCGTGGGGCCTGCGTTCTCACCCCGATCCGCCGCCGGTACTGGGGATCCGACTCCCTGCACCGTAAGTTCTTCTCCTCCAATGACTTTTGTCATGTTGCCTATGGCTGGGTTGCGTTTTACCTTCCGCCAGGTTTGGACTGCTTTTAGCTTCAGTGCTCCCCCTCGACCTTACCGGCATGGGTGGCCCTGCCGGTAGCGATTGCTACCGCCGGCATTGCTCTTAGGTTCCTTACACCTACTAAGCCCTCCCACCACGACAAGGTAGCAGTCCGTTGGAAAGGACGGGTCTTAAAATTGCGTTCATGAAATGACACCGACGTTCACAGTTTACGAAAAAGTGAGATTACTCTACTTTTGTCATCGAATGGTCTTGATTTCGGTAGATTTTGAACGGATTTTTTTCAGAGTGTACAAACCAATCAGATTAGCTCTATGTTCAGTTTAACCATTCGCAAGCAACCGTGATGATAATTCGTCAGAGGAACATAAGAACATTCACATTTGAGAATGTTGCTTGGCGGAACGACTTAATATAGCTGACGAGCAAATCAATTACCGATAACCTAACCCTTAAGTCGTTTTAGGACCGTTTTCTCATGTTCCTGTTTTTGCAAATCTAGGTGGATTTTAGGCAATTACATATCCGGCGTTAATCCAAATCGTTTAGATTTGAAGTTCACAATTTCATATGAAAAGTAAGCGGAATGTCTTTGGCTACTCGATCAGATCTTCCTCAGACGAATTGAATCCACTTGGCATTGAGCAATCGGTTTCAGCTGCTTAAGCAATTCCGAATTTCGTCAAACCTAATATAGTAACCGTAGAAAGGCTTCTCACCTTCCATATAAGATTGTAAAGTTTAAACTCTAAATACAAACGTTTACACGTAAAACGGACTCAGAATTCGGAACAGGGCCGATTATTTAGCTATCTCCCCAAAAAGTAGGCCACACTAAAAAACCGTTCAAACTGACATGTGGCCCGACCGTCACTCCACTCACTTGTCAAATCTGACGCCTGCGCACTGCACTCCACTTAACCACTCAGCTGTAACAGTCCAGGACAAACAAGGACAACCATCTGGTCTATTGTATGCACTGTAAAAGCTCCACTCTAAGCTTACGTCCAAAAAAGCTCTACTCTCTTGTAGCGTTTTCCAGTGTTAAAACATTAAAAGCTACGCTGGAAAAAGGACAACAGTTAAATAGAAGATACCAACACTATTGGTATCCAGCGGAGTACGTTGTAGCACAACTCCATTTGGCACCACACACACTCATACACCCGCACACACACGTAGTGAAAAGTCGATTTTTCACCAACAAAAAAGTTGTCGATGTGCAAAACTTTAAACTGCCAACCATAAAATGCGATTGCCTTAGGAAAGAAAATTCGAAAATACTCGGAAAAAGTGGCCAGAGATGTAGACAAGTGTAAGATAAGCCGCGTTCCCCCTTTTTCGGTGGCTGCTCCAAGTGCTGAGCTCATCCAAAACAGCATAGAAAAGTTTTCTATCCTGCTCATCGCCACCCACCCCTCTCCTCCCGCCCCGCCATAGGTTCGGTGATGTTTATACGGATGCGTGTGGAAGTTTCAGCCTAAATGGCTATTGAGAGGCGGGCCGGCTGGGAGATGAACTGAACTGAGCGCCAGAGGCAACAACGATTAACGTCCCAAGCACAACGATTTGCCCGAAGCAAACACAACAACGGAGCGTCCCAGAGCAGCAGTAGCAGCACCAGGACCACATGGCGAGCTGGAGCATCTTGTGCGCAACGCTGCTGGCCTGGCTGACGTTACTCACAGGTGAGTGCTCCGCTTACTCAAATGGGGTTATAATGCCTCCCCCCTTCTAGTAACCCACTCGGTGCACATAACCAACCTGCGAGTGCCGCACACCTACACACTCGAACGTGATATCGAGCCCGATCCTCTCGTCCTCGACTGTGAGTATGAAATAGGTGCGAACGAGAAGGGCTTTGTGCTGAAGTGGCTGTTTAACAATCACTCCATCTATCAATGGATACCCTCTGTCAAGGGTTTCGCCATGGTGAGTCATAGACATCCATCCCTGAAGCTTGAAGGAATGAGCTGGTGGCATGGGAGGGAGTCAAAAAATTAATTAACATAAAATTTGCTTTCGTCTTGTTCTGTTTTCTTCATCTGTTTGTTGTAGGGCTTCATGAAGGCCAAGATAGATACGAAAATATTCACCATGGAGGGCAGTCCCGGTGTTATATCGATAAAGAATCCCGACTGGAACATGACGGGGGAGTATACATGTGCGGTACAAACCTTTGAGTCAACGGATAAGCGAAGTGCCCGCTTACAAATCATTGGTGGGTGCGGGCGGGTGTTGGTTAACGAGGGGGTATGGATGGGGTGTCAAGTTGTTTGTTTGCTTAGGTGTTGGGTTAGGAATGTGTGTGTGTGTGTGTGAGTGAGTGTGTGGATGGATGGCACGTGTGTTAATACAGAGAGAAAAACCACAAGCTTAAGTTTAGTTAAAACTTCTCAGTTTGTGTTTGTCTTGTTTGTGTATCTGAAATGGCAGCCCATTTGCTAGCTTCCTCCTATCACACTTTAAGATTAAGACACCAAGTTTAAGCTAGCTCCATATGAGACCCCATAACAAGTTGTGGAGGCTGTTTCTTTTTCTTTTAATCCCCTCATATTTGGCTCTTTTCTTTATTTTGGATAAACTCTTTGAATTGAAAAGGTTCGGAAAGTTAGTTAAGAGTACCTAAAATCTGAGCAAAAATATTCGACCTGAGCTAATTTAAAATGTAATTCATGGTCTTAAACCAAACCGTTGCCTTTCGAAATGAACAGCAAATGAAAAAGATTCGGTTCGGTTCATTTTATCATAGTGTTTATAATGATATATTTGAGCAAGAAAGCAAAGTCTACTGATGAAAAGTTTAGGATATCATTGGTTATTGAGCAACAACCAAAGGTGGAGTTGTTTTAAAATTTGGCCACTTTAGTAAATTTTATTCAAGAAAACCGTTGCCGAATTTCTAGTTCCGTGCATCCTCCTGTCTTTTTTTTTTGCGGATAAGGCAGTTAAAATTAAACATTCTGCAGTTGGTTACATTTTTGTATCTTGATCGATAAAAATGCCCTTCTGTTTAAATTTTTGGAGATTCTGAGTGCTTTTGTCAATTTTTCATTTTTTTTTTGGCAGGCAACGTTGTTTTTTGTTAATTCAGTAGTTCACACTTAATATATTATCAATCCTGTTTTTTTCCCTTTTTAAACTTTTAGAATAAATTTCGATTTTTTGCATTTTTATTTGAATTTTAGTTCTAGCAAACAAATGTAGTTAAAACAAACTGAAACACTATGCAAGCTTCGGCCCTGCAAAAGGAGCTCCAAAATTGGTCCGATCCATTTGACTTTTAAAAGTACGCCATTCTCTGAGCGAGAAGAATGCCTACCCATCTCTTTACAAACGTTAAAGAGCTAACGTCATAGAACCTAACTGTCTAAAGTTATATTGAGGGAAAAACTACAAATTTAGAAGTTGAATCTCTTGATTTTTAGTCTTGGTCCTTCGAGCCGGATATTCTGGCAACAAGGTTTTGTAGAAGAGCCGAATATCAAGAGCAAAATGCCTTGTTTCAGTTAAGAACACTTGTTTAAAATCAGTTAAAAACCCGAGAGGTTGGAGTTTCTTGTATCCTAAATGGGTATTAATACCGAATCGATTTTTGGTATCGGTCAGGGTGTATATCTCGGCTGAAAGCTATACTATAGTTACGGACTATGATCAGAAACGGTTATAGATTACTAATTCGAATCCCAAAAAGTTAAGAAATAGCTTTCAGCCAATGTAAATGCATTGACCGAACCCAAAATGAGTTCAGCTCAGTACTGAATCAGCCCTCAATTCATGTCATCGGCTATAAGAGTTTCAGCTATGCATTGAGCACAGATATGTTCTACTACGATATGACATTACCTGATTTCAGACATAATTTCAGTGCTGAACTTATGGGTGAGTTTCTTGAGAAGTATTGAAAACATGCCTGAAATCAGACATGAATTCAGCGATTCCTACAGCTCAGTACTGAATTTATCCCTGAAGTTTTACTTTTTATACCCTTGCAGAGGGTATTATAAAATTGTCCGGATGTTTGTAACGCATTGAAGGAAGCATCTCCGACCACATAAAGTACATACATTCTTGATCAGCATGACGAGCTGAGTTGATTTGGCCCTGTCCGTCCGTCCGTCCGTCTATTTCTATGCTATCTCCGCCGTCAGTTTTAAAACAATCTTCACCAAACTTTGCACGAAATCTTTTAGTACAAATACGATGCACATTTGTCGGAACCGGCCGGATCGGACAACTATAGCATATAGCTGTCATAGGAACGATCGGTCGAAAAACTAGTTTTAGTGAGAAAAACTTTTTTGTTTTCAATGAAAACGCCTTTAAACGTCGTATTTCTTAGTTTGCTATGTTTTCACCTAATTTCACCAAATATTGTCGAAACCGGACATCTATTTAGTATAGCTGTCATAGAAAAGTAGAGTCTGAAATGTAGTCTTAGTAAGAAAAACTTTTTTGTTTTCAATGTAAATGTCCTTAAAACTAGCATTTATTTATTTGGTATGCTTTTACACAATTCTACAAAGTTTTGTCAAAATCGGATGACTATAGCATTTACCTGCAATAGGAACGATCGGTCGAAAAACTAGTTTTTGTGAGAAAAACTTTTTTGTTTTCAATGAAAAACGTGCCTTACGTTGGCATATATTTATATTATATACTTTTACACATTTCTACAAAGATTTGTCAAAATCGGATGACTATAGCATATAGCTGACGTAGGAATTATCGGTCGAAAAATAAGTTCTAGTGAGAAAAACTTTTTTGTTTTAAATGGAATCGCCTTCAAAACCTGTACATGTTGGTTTGTTATGCTTTTCCACGATTCCACTAAGTTTAGTCGAAATCGGACATCTATATAGTATAGCCCCCATAGAAAAATAAGATCCGAAAAGTAGTCTCATATAGAAAAACAAACGGCAAGGGAATACAAAACTTCGGCCGAGCCGAAGTTAACTTCCCCTATTTTTGCTGTTTGAAGACCGTTTCCCAGCCAGATTGAACCAGTTCAAAAGTAGTTCGGTGCCATAGCTCTGAAGATATTTAGGCTATTACCTGGAAATTCGAAGTTTAGTTTAGAAATAGGATGCTAAAACTTTTCTGCGCTCAAAATCAGTTCCGAACCAGTTTTCGAAAAAAAGGTTTACAATTTTGTGAAAGGAAAAAGTTTACACAATTTTTATGGACCCGAGCTATACCGAGAATTTAGCTAGTTTGAATACTTCGTGATTGACTAGTTCCTCTTCCAGAAGATGAATGAATCTTTATCTTTATTGAATTTTGGTCTCTTTTTATACATTTTTTTGACCATACATTACACAATCTTGCCTTGCTTAGGTCTTCTTAATTGGTAGCAAATGTGAGCCTTCCGTTTGAGGGGTGCGTTATCTTAATCTATTTTTGGATGACCTCTGCACTTGTTCAAAAGCGCTCTGATATGTGGTTGCAGTGTTCAAAAAACTTTGACCAAGTTTATACATAAATTTATGGTTCACGTAACATACCTCCTTCAAACTGTACCACAATTTCTCGCCGTGTACTTTCTCCCTCTCTCTGATATATTTGCATGCGTGTCAAATGTCCCTGGCTGTGGTTGCAGAACCTGTTGTTGTTGTTTTTTTTTATTTTGGGACTTATTGTTTTTTGTTTAGTTTGACACTTGATTAATTCTCACGATTCCATCACCCACCATCCACTACCTTCCGCAGTTCCTGAGTCGGATTTCATGCTGGAGGCACGCATGGGTGGCGAACAAACAGATGTGGACATAATGTGTGCGGTTCAACATGTTTTCCCCCAACCAGTATTGTCTGTCATGTAAGCTAAGATAAGAACCTGCCAGCTAGATTACGACCAACTTCAATTTATTTAGCAGTTTCGATACACACATACTGGACTCAGTGCTAACACAATTGGATCAGGATCCCAGCGGTCTGTATAGCATGACGGTGCGTACGCGCATTCCACGCGATCAACTAGAATCCCCCACACCGATTACATGTGCGTTTTTCCTGCTGGGCACAAACTATACCAAACGCAGGGAGACTATTTTCTATGGTAAGCCAAAAGACAGAAAGTGGAAGACAGCACACTAATCCTACTAATCCCTTCCAGATAAGGCCACAAATATACAACGCAAATGGACAACAGTCGCCGTCGTCATGTCGATTGCATCCTTAGCTTTAAGCAGTTAGTTTGGTAGTGTTATAAAAAACTAGACTCGTTTTTTATTTGATCGTATAGAATGGTTTTTAATTTTCTAAATAGAATTTTAAACGGATAAACGTAATTTTTTGCGGTATTTTTAAAAAAAACGCTTATTTTGTAAATGCATGTAAATGTAAGAATACACACAACACTCACATAACAAATTATTGTATTCATATATATTTACCACATAAAAATATATATATGAAAAAAGGAATAGTTATATATATACCGAAGACGAAGACGATGAGCAGATGTATAGGTCTAATTGAGTAAATGCTAATAAAATACAAAAACAAAAAGTGCATTAAATACAATGTTCAGTTGTTTCATTTCCCTCCAGTTGGTGGTGGTGCAACCCTGGCGCTGAGACCTGCGCACTGGCCACTTCCCGTGGTCTTCCAGTGCGCCCATGAGTATGCAGTGAAAACTGACAGCAGACGACATCAACATCGTCTCACGTACTTGGACATCGAAAGGCATAAAATCTACTTGCTGAACGCCCCAACGGCAAGACAAGGTCCCCACAATTGGATAAACCCCCCCGATAAGCCCGATAAACCATCACCCATGTCCTAGTAAAGGCTGTGCTTAAAAACGGGCAACGAGAGACCAGAGATCTGAGCCGTGCTAAGCCAAAAGATGGCTTCTGGCGACGGTGACACCATCAATACCATAGACATGGATAGCTCCTCGACATCACAGGCCAAACTGGCCGACGGTTAGTATCCATTTGCATTTCCTAGCCAAAAAAAGACGAAGAAAAAAAAATCAATGAAAGGCCACCAAGTGGAAGGGCCCGTGGCGCATGTGTCTGGGCCAAAGCTGAAAGAAGAAGCAACAAAACCCATAGCCCCCCCTCCCCACCAATTAAATCAACAACATATATTTTTAGCCAAGACAATGATAACAATAGAAATTCATTAACTATTCCTACCTCTCCTAGCCTCCACCGAACATGTGGGTAACTCATCATCACCCGAAGTAAGTATGAACTCGTGGTTCGCGTATTTGACCCAAACTCAAACCCAACTTTATGTATTTTTCAGTTGGGCCAACGTGCTTTGCGCTCGGCCAGCAAAGCGGCGGACAAAGAGCGCAAGATTGGACATCGACGTGTGGGTGAGGGTGGTGAGATTACCTACAAGAAGATACAAACATCACAGATAATGGGCTCCATACAACTGGGAATTCAGCATACCGTGAGTTGGACTCTACTTCTTAGAAAAAAAAGGCAACGCTCTCTTTAACTATTCCTACAGGTTGGCAGTCTGGCCTCCAAGCCCAAGCGTGATCTACTTATGATGGACTTCTGGGAAATTGAGAGCATTACATTCCCCCCAGAGGGTTCTAGCCTTACACCTGCCCACCATTATAGTGAATTCCGTTATAAAATCTATGCGCCCATAGCATTTCGCTATTTTCGTGATTTATTTGGCATACAGCCAGATGATTTTATGGTATGTTCCGAGAGTTACTTCCCTTGAATTGAATTTTGAATTTTTGGTGTGTTTTCAGATGTCTATGTGCACTTCGCCTTTGCGCGAATTATCGAATCCTGGTGCTTCCGGCTCTATATTCTATCTAACCGATGACGATGAGTTCATTATCAAAACAGTGCAACACAAAGAGGGTGAATTTTTACAAAAACTACTGCCTGGGTGGGTATTCCAAAAAAGGGTGAAGTTCAGGGTTCGTAAAAAGGGAAAGCAACACTGATTTTGAAATAGATCTGATAAGATCAAACTAAAGAATTTTAGAAAGCCCCTTCTTAGTGCTCACATTCAGACAAAAAACCAAGAATTTTGTACTTGAATTCAGTACAAACGGTGTCAATAGTACGGTTAGTAAGTACATACTTAATTCAAGTACAAAAGTCTCATTTAAAGCACGATTTTTGAATCCCGAAATACTTGATTTAATATTATTTCGGGATAAGTAATAAGCTTAAGTCAAACCTGACCAACTCTCAAATAAGTACAACATATTCTTCGTTCGAGTCTAAAAAATTCTAAAGTCAAGCCCAAAGCCTTCTTATAACAAAAAAGGGTACTTAAAAAGAGTACATTAAATTCTGAATCTGTGTGCAATTTGTTCTTGATATTGAATCATATCAAGAAATTTGATCATCCCATCTCGATCCAAGCTATCATGCTATCCCAAACTTTCGTCGCTTCCCGCTTCGATATGGAACCAAAAATTTCACTTCAATCCTCCAGCCACGTCTATTCCGTCTAGTACCGATCCCGACCTGAAATTTGCAATTCAATCACGTCCCGGGCCCGATCCCGCACATTTTATCGGGTCCCGCAGAAATCGCGTCCCGCGCCCATCGCTACTGGAAAGATCCGTAAATTAACCACAGTCCATCCAACTTCCTGATAATTGTAGTGTTTTCCAAGCAAAACAGAGCATAACGAGCCATGTGCGTTTGTCTGCGGTTTATTCGATTCAGTGTTTAAGTTATCTGCATTAAGTTTCTCACCTTCTTTTCTTTTCAATAATTCTATCGCTAGATAAATAGTCTACCTAAGTCAAATTGATATATGTGCAAAATGGTTATTGGTTTTTTCTTACCTACTTGGGTGTGTGAAATTTAATGTCCCATCAAGACAAACACGAAACTTTATACCCTTTAGGCTTCCCTTAGCCTCTTCTTTATATGCCGCCAATTGTCAGTTTCGCATTCTGTGTAGGGATTATAATAAGATCTTTCCTCTTCTTAGTGATATCATTTCCGATGAAGGCTTTCGCTCTTTTATTCTTTACAATCTTGCCCTTACTTAGCTTTAAGTACTTTTTTAAACTTCCTTCTGATCACCAACGTTAAGTACCCAAAATCGAAAGCGATTTGTAGAGCACTTGGGTATAGTAAGATTTTCAGCTTACCAGTTACTAGGCGTTTTTTGATTAATCAGTCGGTCAGTTAAAGTTAAAATTGATTGGTTTTCTTTCCCTTTTACGAACCCTTTATATAAATCCTTTATCTTTTCTAATCCCTTCTTTCGCTTCTCTTAGCTATTATATGAATCTGAATCAAAATCCGCGCACTTTATTACCGAAATTCTTCGGCTTGTACTGCCTGCAAACGAGCAATGCCAAAAACATTCGTCTGGTGGTCATGAATAATCTGCTGCCCTCTGCGGTTCGTATGCATCTCAAATACGATCTCAAGGGTTCCACCTTCAAAAGAAAGGCCTCGAAAGCGGAACGTGCCAAAAAATCGCCCACATACAAGGATTTGGATTTTATGGAACAACATCCAAATGGTATATTTCTAGAGGCCGAAACCTATTCGGCCCTGATCAAGACCATACAAAGGGATTGTACGGTACTAGAGTCGTTCAAGATAATGGATTATTCGCTGCTGTTGGGAGTGCATAATTTGGATATAGCTCTGAAGGAGAAACAGAGTGAGCAAAGGAAACCTCTAAGAGCACCGCTGGCTGAGGACTCCGATGTGGATGTGGATGAGCCTTTGGATGGGATGGATGCAGCCACGGGTATATGTAGAAATAAGTAAGTAAGCGATTTTAGTTGCCGGTCGACAAAAAACACTCAAAATGCTAATCCAGTGTGGCATATAGATCAGTGAATCGCCAACGTCTGGTGGCGCACTCCACGGCCATGGAGAGTATACAGGCGGAGAGTGAACCCATTGATGATGAGGAGGATGTGCCGTAAGTGTGATCTCTGCTCCCTCCAGTGTATTTACCTTAAATATTAAAATGACTTCCAGACCGGGTGGCATACCGGCACGCAGCGAGAAGGGCGAACGTTTGCTGCTGTACATAGGCATCATAGATATTCTACAATCCTATCGACTCAAAAAGAAACTGGAGCACACTTTCAAAAGCATTATACATGATGGGGTAAGCTCCAAGAAAACAAAATGGAGTGAAAATAACTTTTAAAAACTCTCTTAGGAAACCGTTTCGGTGTGTCGGCCCTCGTTCTATGCTCAAAGATTTCAAAACTTCATGGCGAAGACCGTCTTTCGCAAGATACCATCCCGTAAGTCGGTTGGGTCGAAGGTTCCAAGTACTACTATAAGGCATTTTCTTCACTTCCACTTGTATATTGCTAAATGCTCGGAAATGCTATATTGTAGTACACCACTTGGCCTTGTTGGTAGTTCTGAAGCTAAAAAAAAGATAACGCTCTCGTTCTTTGCTTTCTTTATCACCCACTAAAACCAAAACACTTATTAATGCCTCCTAGTGGATCTCCCAGAGATCAAGGGGAATCACAGAAAATTTCGTACCTTGGTAACCAGTTATATAGGTAAACTAATGCTCCTTTTGCTGGTATATAATTATGATTTTTTGTTTGTTTGATTTGTTGCACTTAGTAAGCATGCCATTTGTCTCACCGATCCCAGAAAACCCAGCTACTTATAATGTTCCGTATCTAATTTACAGCCCTAAAACATTCACCCTCAAAGAGAAAAAGTCTCTCCAAGGCCATACAGCGTTCCATTGACAGCGAGAATGAGACCACAAGCAGACGTAAGTGGAGGCTATAAACAAGGCTGCAAACTCTTTAAAAACCAACCTTATAAATTAGTGACTTACCGAAACTAAGTCCAAATCGCACCTCCTCTATTTAGAAAAGGTTTGAATTCAAAAAAAGATGCTTTAAACTAATTTTAAGCTCGGGATAACACGAGAAAACTTTGGCTAAATCAATGTCAGGCTACCCCAATATCGATAAATTCCTGCACCTTGGTAAGAATGACCAAAAGTTTGCCAAAAGGTATTATTATCTATAGATTTATAAGTCAAATTCACGTTGATTTTATAGTTGTACATTGACAAGACAAGAAAAATCTGTATTCAAAAAAACTTTAAGGTCGTTGGTTAGATTTTGGGGCACGGTCAAAGTCAGCTGAATGAGTGCACTCCTGACTCATCGAAAATCGATGGCAAATGTTAAATGACTTCACCTGTGTCCTGTATATATAAACAACTCTCTAATACAACTCTCTAATACATGCCAGCTTCATACGATTCTCCCTTCTTAACATTTCGGTACTCTGAAAGTGATTTTTTATATACAGCCACAAGGTAGTCCATTTCGTTTTGAGTTAGCGGTTTCGGTCTATCATCTTCAATATCAGGCTCGTAGTCGACATCTTGAAAATCGTTTTTATCGGTAAAAGCAGTGTTGGCTGTCCATGTGAACATATCATCCGGACTCGGAGGCTAGGAACTGGAAACTGGAAGTATGCCTGTATAAGCGGCCACATATTTTGTGCATTTTAACGCTGGCTTATTTAGCTTAGCAAAAAAATTAATGCATGCGTGCCGATTTGGGTCTTTTATCCACACCGTGTTCGCTGACAGGTATTTTCTTGCCTCGTCGGCCCATTGTTCCGGCTTTAAATGACAATCCTCCGGCGCGATTGGTCAACCATTGGCCCCGGCCACAGATACCCTGGCCTTGGCCAGATTGAGTTATATCTTAGCCTTAGACTCTACCTTACAGATGGCGCCCGAGCAGGGACTTCATAAAACTCCATTTTCGACTAGTCGATGATACCAATCCAAAAAGTGGCCGTAACGATTGACGCACAGCGTATTTGGCGTATAGTCTTCACCGCTTGGATCAACTTCATCGAAATAACGTGTATAAGTAAGCTTAAATTTCGGAGAAAACCTTATTCTTTGCTCATTTTTGGGCACATTTGCTTAAAAAATCACGACAAAAACAAAGCGCTGTATATAAAACATCACTTTCGGAGTACTGAAATGGTAAGAAAGGGTGTTCGTATGAAGTTGGCATGTATTAGAGAGTTGTTTATATTGTTGTTTGGGATAATTTCGCTGAAGAAAGGTATGCAAAGTTACCAGTGGTTTAGCCGTTCCTGCCAAAAGTCATGAAAAAATTGTAATTTTTCCGATATTTTTCAAGTTTTGGAGCACTAGACGCCATTTTTTGGGTCAGTCGATTAAGGTATTCTTTTCCTCTTGTATATATCTATAACATTGCCAAAGATATAAAAACAAAATTCGGTTTATGATATATGGACTTCATAAAAAGGGTATCAGTGAAAAAAGGTCACTGAATGAACATCTGGTGCACACATACAAGTGTATTTGAATACGCTTGCGACGCGACACAAACTTCTGTACCATGAGGCCTTTTGTTGTACTACCTTATTCATCTTGTAGTTCAATGGCTTTTCCTGTACTCTCTTGCATTATTAAGTTGGCAGCTCTGTCTCTTCAAACTCCATTTCCATTGGTTGGAAATATAAATTTGAGTTTTTCATTATCATTTTTTATCAGTTGTTTTCCCTATCGATGATTTAACTGGAGTTACTTAACTAGAGTTACTCTCTGAACACAGTATAAGACATTAGATACTCAAATTCGTCTAAACTCAGGTTAGTTTGACTAACCGGTCATTGAGAAATCGGGCGTAAGTCACCTTAAAAACTGAATTATTTAACAAAAGAAGTTGAAGAAAAACGGTTATTGCTGTGGGCGTCTATGACTCGCTGCATTACAAAAACGTTTGTGCTGTTGGGGCATAAAGTATTGAAACAGTTCATAAATTATGTGAATTCACCAGGATATGAGAAGGTACTAGCAGGTTTACTTAAGGAGTCTTGTTTCACTTAGAATGATACTTCAAGTTGGATTCTTCAGAAATTCTGGAATCTCATTTAGTAGGTCTAAGGTGGTTTCTTACTCATGCCTATTAGGTAATGGTTTGATTGACCTTCACTGCTAGTTCGACTTAAATATCCTGAAAGAGACGTTGAATATTCTTTGTCCACTTGTCTTGTCGCCGTTGCATGGTGAGTGATTTGGTTTACCATCGTATTAGGGATTTTCTATCTATTGGAGGCGTGCAAAGACATATCCTTATAGCCGTTTGTTATGTTTCAAGTTGGTTCGAAGATGAAATTCAATAGAAATCTACCTAAAAGACGCTTTATCCTGTTGGTAAGAGGAAAGAAAGCAAAGTCATAATCTCATTTAGAGACCTTTCGTCTTATTATCTTCAGCTTAACGGCGAAATTGAACCAATTTTTTCCAGAACTTCAAGGGTTTGCAGCCTTGTTCAAAAATCATAAGAGTAACCATTTCCATAATCCGCCACGCACTTCTTGCAGCGGTACACGCCTCACACTCTCACAGCAGCGGTAAGATCCACCAACCCGCCAAAACGCCCAGCACGGAACCAACGCCCTCAGCGACAGCGGGCAGCTCCTTAGCTACGGCAGCATCACACAGCCAAGTGCCACCGCCCGTCAAGCAGCGCAATCCCTCAGCAGCAGCAGCAGCGGCAGCCGTTGCCTCCAGCAATCTCAAGGCCCGGGTGCCGCCACCGGTGCCACCTCGGGGCTCGCCACGACGCAGGGATAACCAGGATCGCTCGACGCCAGGTACGATACCCAAAACCGATTCAACACCAAACCAAACACTTCAGGTGCCCAGTGCTGATATACCACGCTTTGGTGATCGTCGCTCGCCCAGTAATGTCCAGGATTGGCTGGAGCTGCATGATCTGTTTGATGTGTGTGATCCTGGTGTCAGTACCACGCCGTTTATACTACAGCGTAGCTCTTCGCTGAAACGTCGAGAGTCCCTGCAGTCAGCCTACTCCACCGCACGCTCGGAAAGCAGCTTCCGCCGGCTGCAACCACGTCTGCTCAACCATGTGGATATCTTTCAACGTCAGAATAGCTTTATGGCACGCAGTGAACGCTCTTCGGTGGGCTCCCTAATGCGTGGTTTTCCTCCCATACCAGACGAGAGCTATCGCTCGGCTCGTTCGCGTTCCTCGGGCAGTGTCACGCCTTTAGCTCGTCGTGCAGGCTTAAAGGAGCAGAAGCGGAAACGCTATCTGCACTATGCAGACTTCGCACTGGGTGAGGATGGCTGTGAGTCACAGGAGGACAATCTGTTGCACTCGCTCAATGCCTTTCTCGAGGTTAAACGCGAGTTGGAGGCTGTGCAACGTCCAAAACGAGCTCTGCCCAGGCTGGAAGTCACACCCACACAACCTGAGCAGGGGGAATTGCCCAAGCCGGTGGTTAGGCGTGGCAAGAGGCGTGCTCCACAGACCGCTCCCTCCACCATACCCGAAAGCACGGGCACAGAGACTCAATCAACACATCGAGATTAGTTTAAGGCTTCCATCACACGCTTTACATATCACCTCAAAAGATCTCTGTTTCTCTTTCGGTTACACTCATTGTATATTCTCCTTCTCCTCCTCTCATGTATTGCTAGGCACCACACCATCCTGCAGTTCAACTCCACCCCCTGCCTTTGACGACATCTCCGAGGACAGTTCGAACAAGAACAGCACTTCGTCGATAGGACGCAGGTCGCATCACCATCATCATCACCAGCAGCAGCAGCAGCGCCCTACTACCAACAGCAGCCTCAGTATCTGGAACGCAAAATGAATATAGGACCTGCCTATAGAGGATCCTACAAGGAGGATATTGTAAGGTATGAGCACCTCTTGATATTCCTTTCGCATTTACTTATTATAGCTCCCATGACAGCGTCTCTGAGGTGCATCTGGATACGCTACTGGCGGTAGACACATCGTCGAGCAGCCATTACGGCTCACGCGGTGGCCTGGCCTGGACGCCACCCGCTTCAGGTGAGGGCTCTACACCCACATGGACAGAGGGCACACCCAGTTTTACGGACTCCAGTTCGAGTGGTGATCTCGGTAATTGGCATTTGAGATTTGATTTGCTTTAGTCGATTTAGTCATTCAATCAACGAATCATGCTTACAATCGTAGACAACTTCTCGCCCATCAATTCATCTAAAATCGATCGTCACAAGCCGACGGTGGAAGATGCCATCAACTCTCTGTCCTCGGGAATGGTAAATATGAGAGGCACAAGGCACACACCCACACGCACACACACCCGATCACAGAGATCCACATTTGCACATTGACAACAAAATTTTGAAATTGCTGAGTCTTGCATTTTTTTTTCATCTGTGGAACTCTGCTGAATGTGAAATGTTTATGGAAACGGATTTTGATTTTAAGCTGTTTTCTTAAGTTTAAAGAAATTTGGTCTTAGAAATTTATTTGTTTTCAGTCTAAGCTAAGATTACTCCAAAACAAATCTCTTCTTTAGATCTTCAGATCTAAAGATTCAACAGTTTTACGGCCATTTTCCCACTTTGAGGTGTACATTTTCAATAGTTTTAAAATCACATTGTATATAAACCAGGGAAACAAACCGGTTTTGAACCGAACCGAACCGGCTGTTCTTGCTTATGGTTTTTTAAACTTTCGCATTTTTCAAACTACCACTAACCCAAAATGGTTAGGGACATGAACTATCCAACCGAAACTTTAAGGCTTTCTCAAAACTTTAGCAAATTCGTTAGGTAAGTGTGCGTAAAAAGATCAAAAGATTCGTCGGAATCAGTAGATCAGTTCTGTGTACTGAGTTTTAAACGCCTCTATCCAGATACAACCAGAAACTTTCTTTCAGTTGGTAAATGCTTCTACAAAATTTACTACAAATCTGAATTAGATAGTAAGCAAGGCGATGGGGATAGGGTTTTTCAAACTTTCCAAAAGGTAAAGCTACCAATTTGATTTTTGAAAATTCAATAGAAAAGTACTTGCACTTGGGGTCCTTAGATATAATTTGGTTTATTCTGTGGAATAAATGATGAGATCTATAATCAACTCTGAATATCAGTTGCATTAAAAAGAGAGTTCACGTATCTTCGTTCTTTCGATGTTTCCAAATTTCCTGTCATATCTGACAAAAATCAAAATCTTATCTTAGTACTTTCTTTCAGCATTCGTTTAGCTGTAAAATTCAGCTTCATATGGCTTATGGTCAGGTTGTATTCTTTTATTTATTGTTAAGAAATGGGAAATCAAGACGTTAAATAAAAGTACATATCAGGAACAGGTTCGGTCCTGTGTACTAAAGTACATGGTTTTTGAAGTCAACTGAACCGCTGTTTTGGTTCAGTGGTTCACTTCATTTATAAAAAGTTTAAAAACAAAAGCTTTCTGTTATAGCAGCCAATGGATTTTCAACCCTTAAAGCCTGTACTTAAGTATAACGTCGTGAATTTTGCTTTAATCTGCTTGGAACAGGCCCGTCGAGAGGGGGGTGGGACCGGGGTGTTTTCCCCCGGCCCGGACTTCTGAGAGAGGCCCGGAGCCCGGATTTTTGGCGAAACTTAAACAAACCATGTACAACATGGGAAAAACCCACGGGCCCGGAATCCACTTTCGACAGGCCTGGCTTGGAAAGTTATTTTTTCCGGACTTTCGAAGAAGCGAAATCGCATTTCTGTTTAAGGATCGCCGAGACTCAAAACCTTAAGAAAATAAAGTACCGATTTGCCCTTAAATCTGTGCGGAAAGATATTTTTCCAAACTTTCAAAGATAAGCGAGACGGCAAAACGTTTCTGAACTGATAATTTTTAGACTCTACAAACGAGTAAAGTACTAGTTTGGGATCCTAATAACAAGTATATATATCAATTGCTATAAAGACTCGGGCATTTGCAAGTTTTTAGTGAACCCATAATACCACGACAGCAAGCTATCCTAAAATTCTTTTAAAAATAGTTCAAAATAGCCGAAACTTTTAGAAAATAGCTTAAATTTTTAATCAAATAAAGTTCTACAAAATCTGTTCATTCTCAAGAGTTCCACCAGACCAAACTAACTGATCTAACCACACAAAAAAAATAGCTTAATCTATATAAAAATATATATGTATATATAAATTTCATTCTTTTAGATCAACTAACATAGCATGTGATGATGGCACACAGTTACCAACAACCACAACAACTACCACACTCGTATACATTTGGTGCAAACAAACAAAAACGTTTCGTTTTCGAATATAACGTACTTTACTTACATACATATTTCAAAATGGCAAATGCTTCTTGCGTGTTCAGGTACCGAGGAATACTTGTATAGCTAGGATATAATCAAAAACCGCGCCCTCAACTTCAACAGACACACACAACAGACAACAGCAGAACAACTGAAAATAATGAGATATACAAATTGATCAATATTATAATTGATATTATATACAAACAAAGTGAAAATCAAACTGATGCTGATGATGCAGATGATGAGTTCCAGTTCCCCTATAGTTATATATACAATATATATATACACACACACACATATATATATGTAAAGAGTTCGTTAATAAAAACAAACAAATTAATAAACGTTTCGATCTCCAATAATATCCACATACGTATGTATTATTGTACACAACTTCTTATGTATAATCAGCAATCGCGATATTACAAAAACAATATTGTTGTAACATATTTCGAACAAAAAACTAAAACCCAAAAGCAAAATTATATACATATTATGCATTATTTGTATTTGTAATAACAGGACACGGACTCGGCTACGACGGACAGGACACAGACAGATGTACGTCCCAGGAAAGAATTGATTATTTATTAATTAGTTGAATGTTATTTAACTTATATGCATTATTCTAACAAAGATTACCGAAAATCCAATTGTAATTACAATAAATTAAATTAAATTGCAAGGTTGAAACTCCCATCGTCCCTTCTTTCTCTCCAAATGCAAAATTCAAATTAGCTACACGGGACTCCTAATACAACTTCTGCAGATCGTTCAGTGACTTGTTCAGAAATTCATTGGTCCAATCGCTCTCGGGATGGTCCAAATGGTTATCAAAGTCCACCACATCGCGCATGGCTCCACGTTTTAGCAGCAGTGAGACTCCCTCCAGGGTCTGTGAACTGTGCGTTAGCGAGAACTTGGCCTTTGACCAGCGACCGGAATCGGGAGAACAGCTGTACACTTGTATGGCCGGGCGATCATGCTCCAAGCTGACCAGCTTATTGTCTATAAGAGCAAAACAGGCATTCTTATAGTTCTCCTGTATCTTATCTGCTATTTTGGCAGCTGGGGCTTTTTCCACTTGGTTGTCGTAGAAGTTTTCGGGCGCAGCATAGTAACCACCAATGACCAGACCCTCGCGCTCTGCATAGGCATCAATCTGTGAAGCAAGTGGGTCAATTGAAAAGTACGAGGCAATTAATGGTGGTGTTTTCGTGACAAACCTGCATCAGAGCTATCTCAGCCATGGGGGTAACATACAGACACTGATGAAACAGCGGTATGGCATCCACAATCTCGACCAGCCCATTCGTTTTTGAGTTCTTTTCGGCCAGCAGCAGGCCGTTGACGGCCTGATGTGGATATTTGGCTGCATGGAAGATGAGTTTGGTATAGGCACGCTCCGAAAACTTGTAGTCACTCATTTTATTTGATTAATTTGTAAATTTTTAGTTGCAACAGAGAATAAGGCCTGAATTAATTCACAGGGCTGTCGTGTCGATAACAATCGATAACAGTGGGACAGTGCTAGTGCTAGGGTTGTCGCAGAGCAGGGGACTGGTAGTGGTCTAATTATTACCAGGAGGAAAACACGAACTTTATATTAGAGATTTGTATAATAAAGTTCATGTCTTTAATATGTGGAGCATATATGCTTATTTATTTAATTATTCATATAATTACACTGGTTTATAAAAATCAAAAATGATAAAACTTTGTGTTTTTAACTACTTTTAATTTTTTGGTCACGGTGGTCCTTTAGTTGGAAATGCCCATAATTTCGCCAACAAAAAAAAACCTTGCATTGGCACATACGATAAAATTGATTCTGTGTCATCTCGATTATCGCTAGAATATTTTACCAGATGATGAGTTGGTGGACTTAGGACTAATTTGCATTCAAATGTCAATTTCGACAAAGGGTTCGATTTGCCTATTTATTACGCAAAATGCAGAAATAGCTTTAGCGCTTCTAACAATTACTTTTAATATTATCGAGCTTGTGGCTGCTTAAAAGCTTTAATTATTGCTTTTTCTTCAACAAATAAAGATTTTTCTTCAACCATTATAATAATTATAAGTTAATTGAGCAGCAAAGAAAAATTTTATATATTAAGTTATAAAGAACCCTACAAAAAAATTGGTTGTTCTATCCTGATGACTTAATTTAAATTGTAATTTCTTATGTTATTTTTGGAAAAAAAAAACAAATGGACCACTAAGAATTTTTGTTATATTTTATTATGAATTAAATCGACAATAAACAGAAAAAAATAATCAAAACTTGTACACTTTTGTTTTGGCTGATAGCTCGCAATGTATATGAATCTACACAAGGGTTAAGCAAAGCATTAGAGATGAGCGTTCGTGCTAAGACCAATACTCAGTCACCTTTAAATTGCATCACTAATACAAAACTAAAACAAACAACAATGTCGCTGTCCTTGGTGGCAGATTATAGCGATTCCTCCACATCCGATGAGGAGGAAACCAGCAGCCAGGAATCTGATACAGAAGAGACAAATAGGTGAGTTCCGAACGAAAGCGAATTACACGCAGTTTAAACCAATTCTCTATTGCCAGTTTGCCCGCTCCAGCCCCAAAGTTGCCCAGTGCTAGCTCGGCGCTGGCCAATGCAGCTGCCAAGAAAACGGGTGATGTGTTTAGTAATCCATTTCTGGAGGCCGAACTAAACAAGACCGCTTCATTGGAGCGGCATGTCAAAATGGTAAACTATGACTCGTCCCTGCAGAAGCTTAAAAATGGACGCAAGATTTGCTGGAACTTTAGGAAAGGACGCTGTCGCTTTGGCACCAGTTGTCAGTATGCGCACGACTCGGATCTGGCAGAGACTAATAAAGAAGCAGCAGGAAGTGAGCAGGAGCCAGTCAGGGAGGCAGCTGCTGCAGTCCATCAGCCACAACAATCAAAACGCAAGCGACCCGGTTTGGGTGATAAGATAGAGCCGGGCAAACGTGTGATGAAATCTTACCAGCAACAGCAGCAGCAGCGACGCTAAACGACTCCACCCTCCGTAAGGCGCACCAGGCAATTGCCTCCCGTAGGACCAAAGGTGTTGGTAATCACCTTCAGCAAGCGTAGGCCCTGATCAGTACCCAGATTCAGACTGGCACTGTGCTGACGCGTCTGGGTCTGCTCCAGGCATAATCTCAGCGTGCACACAGAACTCCAGTAGCGACCCAACATGGCTTCATCGGACAGTTCCTTCTGGTCTAATTAAATTAAATTAATTGTTTAGCTTGTAAATAAATGTATGTAAATCTAAATCCCACCTGATTTTTGGTATAAGCCAAATGACACATTCCCCACCACACAGGCCAGGCCATGCCAGGCCAATCTTCTTAGGAGAGAAGCCAATTGTGCGAGCAGGGATATGCGGAAGAGGCGCTCCTCATTGCTGCGCTGATACAGCAGGCAGGCTGCCAGAGAATCGATCATCACCAGCTTAAAACTCAAGGCCGTCGCCTCCCCATCCAGCATTTGTTGATGGAGCAGCTTAAGTACCTTTATCAAATCTGGGCCTGTGCTGGCCTTCACCACCTTAATCGACTCTAAATATTGCTCGTCTATTTGGCGTTCCCTGAGCATAGCTTGTAACCTTTGCCCGCAGAAATCATTCTTGCTATCAATGAACAGCACCTGTGCCCCGTCCACTCCCTGCTTTTGCACGAAATTCAAAGCCCAGGTGTACATCAATTGGGTTTTACCCGTACCCGTACGACCATATATCTCCCAGATTCGTCCACGACGAAAGGGTTGTTCAATGCTCATTAACAGCTGGTCCAGTCTATGGGTAAAACTTAAATGAATCTCGAATATCGTTTTACTTTCTCTACTTACTCTGCTATGCCAGTGCCATAGTCTTTATGCACCAGATCCTCATCCCGCAACGTCTTAAACGTCCACTTCTTGGCGGTGCCCAGAAATTGCACCAGTTCCTTTTTAAGCTCAAAAATCTCCTTGATCTGTTTAATGGCCAACAAATTTTGTAGTTTACCCAAATCGGCCTTAAGAAACTTTTGGGCCGTATTGATGCCTTTGCTCATTAACAAATTCAATTGATACTCGGAGAGCTGACGCCCGCGTGGACATTGCAATAGCAATCTCTTGAGATTTGTGGTGTACAGATCCGGCTTGGGCAGGGACATCGCAGGGAATTGATCAATTTCAAATAGATCGTGACTCGTGAGAAAGAACTCACTATTAGGCATATCGATAACAAGGGGGTTGTGTTTGCTATCGATATTTGGTTTAAGTAGAACCGCCAATATTTGAGTGTATGCAGCAGATGATGGGGGTTTCGTTATAAAATGGATTGCGCCTTGTTTAGTTAATTGTCAGTTGTTTTAAAGAAGAAAGAAGCTAAACAATAAAGGTATAATTAACGACAAATCCATCCGGCTATTTGAGAATCTTTTTCAAGGGTAGTTACTTCAAAGCTGGTGCCAACAGCTAGTGAAGGTGACCTGGTGTGTAAGTTTTTCCAAGAAAAAACTTTTCATTAGATGTCCAGAGGCGGGATCGAACCCACGACTTCTTGCACAGCGGGCGCACACACTAGCCACACCAGGCCCTAGGGGTGTTTTAGGCGGGTTCAAACTTAAAATCTGTGCGGAAAGAATTTGTCTAAACTTTCGAAGGTAAGGCAAATCAAAAAAACATTGCCTAAAACGGCATTTATGTTCTTGGATTGACCTTAATTTGATCATATCTTCCTGAGTATCTCGTCGCGAATTACCCTTTAATCTGCTCGCAGTCATATTTCGGACTATTTAAGTTGCGGCAAATCACAAATATTGTCATAAGCTTCTTTTTTTCAAGGGTTACCCTTAATTCCGCCATATTTTTTGCTTTTAAGCCCGTCCGTACATTCTTACATTCAGAAATTTCATTTTTTTTAGCTTTTGAAGAAAGTTTGAAAAACCATATTTCTAAAGCCCAATTTACACGACCTGATCTCTCAGGTGAGTTTAGCATCTGAGTATCTGAGGCCGATGGGCAATTGCAGAAGATGCAGCTACATAAATCCGACATCGATAAGGACTTATTGTAGACATATAGTTAGAATTCGGAAAATTTGTACGTCTTAAGACTTGTCAGTGAACTGAACTAACCCGAACCGGTATGTTTGCATCTCTGGTTTTAATAGTTTACATGCAAAACTAACCATTGAATAAAACAAACATAATCCAGATAAGGCACGTTGCTTGAATAAAATGCGACCCAAAGAGAGAGAGAGAAAGAGACAGAGATTGAGAGAAGCACAGCTCGGCTTAAGTTGAACGGTTGACTCATTAAGGGGATTCCAAACATAGGACAGTAATCATTCGTTAAACTATGTCTTGAATTGTTATACATATATGACTTTCTGTGCCCGCGTTTTCCGGTATTGTACCGGTTTGAAAAGAACGTAGAATGTACTCAAACGGTTTTCAGTCTTTTATGCATTAAGTCCATTTTAAAGTGTCTTTTCCAAGTTGCTTTAAACATATTTAAGTACACATTAATAATGACAAAATAAGTTTAAATATGAAAGCAGTTAATTATGGTCATCATAATGGATTACCACTTTAAGTACATAAGTCTCAAGGGATATCCCCTCAAAGGGGACAGTTGATATACATATAAATGTGTGGGTACTTTATCTTGTATACGTCTTTCGACTCAAATGAGTAATTCGAATTGGCTCAGTCTCAGTTGAACACCAGAGATGAACGAAGAACCTTATGCGCATGAGAATTTGGTGGCCAAAACCCAAAGGCTGAGACATGATCCTGAGACAGGAAGTGAAAGCAGTGGTGAGGACAGTTTAGCCAGTATTCCTGCTGTGACAGAGTCCTTGTCCCAGCCAGTGGAAGGCCTTCGCTCGCGAGCCATTTATCTGCTGGAGCCTTTGATTTTAGTTTTATTATTTGCATACAATTTTTCTGGTAAGTAAAATGAACAAGGATTTCCTTTATCAAGTATTCAAACCCTTCTGGCAGCCACCATATTGAAAAATCAAATAATTTACCAAAGTTGCACCTACGGATTTGGTTATTCCAATGAGTTGTGCCTGCTGTTGGGCACCAAGCATGCCACAAATGAAACTAAGGTAAGTCATAAAGTTTATCTCTAACGACTTCTTATGTATATAATCGAACAGAAAATCGAAGCCGAAGTGCAGCCCTATGCAGCTCGCATATTTCTCACCCTCAAAGTGGTGGAGTGTACAATTCCCGCTTTTTGTGGCCTATTTGCGGGGGCCTGGGCGGATCGCTATGGACGCAAACCTTTGCTAATGGCCTCGTTTTTGGGTGAGTTATTAAGTGCCTTTCAACTTTGCATTTCTTATTATTATTTTATCTTAGGTTATGCCTTGCAGTATCTACTTTCTGCTCTCTTGGCTTATCTGACCTGGATGTATAAAGGGCTAATAAGTCCCTGGCTTTATGTCTTGACCATTATACCTCTATCCATATTGGGTGGAAATGTGACCTATTCCGTAGCTAGTGTTTGCTTTATAGGCGATGTTTCCCAGGGTCAAGTAAGATCCTATAGGTAAGTAACCATAATATATATAAGTAACTATAGCTACTACTCGCATCTACTCTTACAGAATGATTGCCTATGAGCTGGCCATCTATGTGGGTCTACTGCTGGGCAGTTTTGCTTCTGGTTATGTGTACGAGGCTACAGATGCTTATATTGTGTTTGCCATTTCCGCTGCCTCCATATTTGTGGCTTTGTTCGTAATAATTTTGCTGCTGCCTGAGAGTTTGCCCCGCAGAGCTCCAACATCTATACCATCAAATGAAGTAGAGGACACAGACTTGCTCTCCTTGCTCAGGGAGATGTGGAGTAGTTGCATTAAGCCGCGTGTCTACAAAGATCGCTCCATTATAATCCTTATCATGTTCTTGTTGCTGCTGACGGCTTTTGTTTCAGGTAAGCCTAGATATAAATCGCACTTGCTTATACTAGAAATCCAAGCTAGCTTCACTAAAAGTTCTAAAGAATCTTTACAATAGTTTAAGTTAACATTTTTTTGATTTGGATTAAGTATGGTTAAACATTCCTAAGTGGAATTACCTTGGTAAAAAAATACTGAATCTTTTAAGCTGAGGAAACTTTTTACCAAAATTAAGATTTTAGCGAAAAATAACTCAATTTGACATTATTTACATCGTGAATCTGCACGGAAAGTTATTTTTCTGAATTTTAAAGTTACGGAAAGTTAAAAAAAAAGCAAAAATCAAATTTCTGTTCTAGGACCCTCCTTAATTCCGCCGAATATCAACCATTAAAGCCTACACTTAAGGATATCGTAATTTTGGATAGTTATTTTTTCCCGAGTTTCAAAGAAAAGGCAGTCTGAAAATTTGGAAAAATAAGATTACTATTTACAGATGGTCCTTATTTTCGCCAAGTCTCAAGCCTCTATACCAGAGATGTCGGTTCAGAACCGAACCGAACCGCTTTTCCAGCTCAGTTCACCGAACAGCAAACCGAACCGGCTTCCTTTCAGAAATTTCATTTTCACTTTATTCAATTTATAGTTTAACAATGTTCTGTCTAACTTTAAAGGGGCCTGCTTAGGAACGACAATAAATTATTTTTAATTACAATCAAGGATTGAGAGGAAATAATATTAGAGTACGTATTATAGTTTAGACAAAGGTAACGGAAGGGTTCGTGATGAGCGTAGTTCGTCAGGCAAGGCTGACGTTAAATTGTATAAAAATTTCTAGTAGCGCGTTGTGGAACAGCTAAATTTATTTGAGATAACAAAGCGATAGAGTCAATTTCCCCGGATAAGAGCTTAAGAATAAAAATAGGAGAGAGTTAACTTCGGCTCTGCCGAAGTTTTGTATACCCTTGCAGCTTCCATTGAAAACAATAAAGTTTTTCTAAGACTACTTTTTGGAACTTACTTTTCAATGAGATCTATTCTATATAGATGTCTGCTTCTACCAAACTTGTAAAAAGTGTAATACACTGTTAATTACGAAATTTGGAGGCGATCCCATTAAAAACAAAAAACTTTTTCTCAATAGAACTTCTTTATCGACCGATCATTTATACTGCAGCTATATGCTATAGTCATCCGATTTTGACAAAACTTTGTAGAAATGTGTTATAGTATATAAAATAAGAATATGCCAATAAAAATGACGTTTTCATTAAACAACAAAAAAGTTTTTCTCATAAGAACTAGTTTTTCGACCGATCGTTCCTATGGGAGCTATATGCTATAGTTATCCGATTTCGACCAAACTTTGTAGAATTGTGAAAAAGTATATAAAATAAGTGTATGCCAATGATAAGGACGTTTTCATTAAAAACAAAAAGTTTTCATCACTAGAACTAGTTTTTCGACCGATCGTTCCTATGGCAGCTTTATGCTATAGTCATCCGATTTCGACCAAACTTAGTGAAATCATGGGAAAGGATAGTAAACTAAGAAATACGTACTTTGGAGGGTGCGGCATTAAAAACAAAAAGTTGTTTTCTCACTAAGACTAGTTTCTTCGACCGATCGTTCCATATGACAGCTATATGCTTAGTATCTGGAGGCGATCCCCATTAAAAACAAAAAAACTTTTTCTCAATAGAACTTCTTTATCGACCGATCATTTATACTGCAGCTATATGCTATAGTCATCCGATTTTGACAAAACTTTGTAGAAATGTGTTATAGTATATAAAATAAGAATATGCCAATAAAAATGACGTTTTCATTAAAAACAAAAAAGTTTTTCTCATAAGAACTAGTTTTTCGACCGATCGTTCCTATGGCAGCTATATGCTATAGTCATCCGATTTCGACCAAACTTTGTAGAATTGTAAAAAGTATATAAAATAAGTGTATGCCAATGATAAGGACGTTTTCATTAAAAACAAAAAAGTTTTTCATACTAGAACTAGTTTTTCGACCGATCGTTCCTATGGCAGCTTTATCCTATAGTCATCCGATTTCGACCAAACTTAGTGAAATCATGGAGGCGTTTCCATTAAAAACAAAAAAGTTTTTCTCACTAAGACTAGTTTTTCGACCGATCATTCCTATGACAGCTATATGCTATAGTCATCCGATCCGGCCAGTTCCGACAGATGTGCAGCGTATTTGTACCAAAAGACTTCGTGCAAAGTTTGGTGAGGATAGCTTTAAAACTGACGGAGGAGATAGCATAGAAACAGACAGACGGACAGGGCTAAATCAACTCAGCTCGTCATGCTGATCAAAAATATATATACTTTATTTGGTCGGAGATGCTTCCTTCTATGCGTTGCAAACATCCGGACAATTTTATAATACCCTCTGAAAGGGTATAAAAAGTTATTTTTTTGTACCAATTTCCTACCTATTGTTCGAACTTCCAACCCAAAGGATCATTCAAAATTAGCTTAGAAAAATGCGAAATATATATTATTTGAATTCATGCAGATTTGGTACTCCTTAATTTTACTAAAAATTTACTGAGTTGTTCGCGTTTTCGATATCGACCATATCATGCGGAATCCAAAAAAATTTATCTTTATCTTCATACGATTTTCTGGATAAAACCAAATTTGAAACTAATACTTTAATGGATTCTTTTAAATTAAAAATTTTAATCAATTCCGATCGATCGAATTCGGAAAGGAGAATAGGCCTTGCAGTCTCGTCACCATATTTGGATACATCGTTTTAAAGCGCTTCAGGTCATATTATAGTAACTTCGATATATTTAAAAATATTTTCGGGAACATCAAAATTTTATCGTCAACGTCGAGAATATCGTCTCATTTGTTCTATACTGTTTTCCAAGTAGTCCTATTTTAGCGTTATATTAAAGTTTCTAGCACAACTGAGGGGAATATTTCAATTCAGTTTCCTAATACATTCCAGATGGTAGTAACTCGGTATTCTATTTGTTCATGAGAGCCAAATTCGATTGGAGCGTAAAAGAGTTTACCAACTATGAAACGGTAAGCATTTTGGTGCCTGCTGTTGCTGGCTCTGGCGGCATGCTCTTTCTCTGGATAATAAGAAAGGTAGGTAAAATGAAGTAAATACTTTTGTGATTACAATGAAACACATTTTGCTTCTTTTAGTGCACCAACTCGGCTCTACTCTGGCTGGCCTTCATTTCGCTGCTGAGTCATACCTCTAGCAGTCTGATGCGAGCTTTTGCCTTTGTAGACTGGCAAATCTATTTGGCCATTGGCTTGGGGGTTTTTAAATCTCTAGTGAATCCCATGTGCCGCACCATGATCACAAATCTGGTGCCCAGCGATGAACGAGGTTTGTGTGTTTGAAACGTAAGCATATGGCAAGTTTCTGCTAATTGTGTACCTATATATTTCTAGGCAAGATCTTTGCTTTAGTGGGTGTCATACAGAACCTCACCCCCTATATATCCTCCAGTCTATATATTGTGATCTACAGTCTGACATTGAGCAGTGCACCGGGCTTGTTCAATCTGGTCAGTGCCAATTTGTATGGTCTGGGAATTGTGCTCTTAATGTATGTGATATTTTTGATGCCCTTTGTCCATTTAATAAATTTGTTTGATTTGCAGTGTGGTGTGGCATATGAAACTAACTAATAGTGAACACTACGAGGCTGTTTTTAACTGATGATCTCCGGTGCTTTCCACAAATCAACTGGAATGCACGCCCCTCTGTAATAAACTCACTAACTGGAACTCATAAAATCTCCTAATGACTCATTTACACACTTTGGAAGAAGATTTCAAAAATAAGACATGGCGTGTGCGCCGCCGTTCACGTGACAAATCATATGGCACATCCATAAAAATATGTAAACAAGAAAATTGAATTAAAGCCCCTAATTAGTGGTGTTAACTGCGGATTAAATTGAATGCTAATTTGATTTAGCTAATTTTATGTATATATGGTTTTTTTTTATAGCTTACACCTTCTATTTTACTAGTGTGCCATAAAATGACAAATTTTATGCTTCAACTGAGCGGAACGAAATGTCGAAAATGCGTTTTAAATCAATGATTAAATATTTAATTGTATTTTCCAGGGCTGCAAATCCCGGAATTCAGATTTTTATCAAATAACTGTAAACCGAAGCTGGTTAGAGAAATATTTATACATGTAGTTTTGTTAAAAACAAGGCTGCAACCTGGTTCTCAAGCTACCGTACCATGAGCCGAACCTTTTAAATATTTAACCTTGCGAACCTAAAACCCGCCGGGTGGCTCAGCGGCTAGTGTGCGCGTCCTCTGTGCAAGAGGTCGTGGGTTCGATCCCGCCTCGGAACATCTAATGAAAAGTTTTTTCTTTGAATAAACTTTACACCCGGTCACCCCTCTCTGCTGTTGGCGCCAGCTTTGTAGTAATTAGCCATGAAAAGCTTTTCAAACTGCCGTTCGGATTCGGCGTTAAGCTGTAGGTCCTTTTCTCTTGTGCGAAAATTAGAAGCGCACAAGCCAAGAGATTAAGAGAAGCTCGGCTTTGGCCCTTTGGGGCTGTGTCAACTTGACAAGCCACTTTACTTTACTTACCTAAAACCCGCACCGGACGAAAGAAGGTTCTGTTCAAACAATCACTTAAGCCAATCTCCTATGAACTTTTATAACTTTCTCAATTGTATGACAGAATAAAATAATTGTATGGTACTGAATCGCTTGCTGAGCAATACACATTCGTTTTAGAAGACCATTTCAAATACAGCATATGGCGATTTCGAGAAGGAAATAAAGCTAAGTCAAGTTGGAAAAGGGAAGTAGTTTAAAATATGGAATGTGTTCGATTCGACTATTGATAGACATAGCATGGTAAATTTGGACTAAAAGTAGATGTTTAAAACTGTCAACTCTCTTACAATCTATGAACCGAGATTTGAATCAAACCCTTAAGCTGCATTTTCATTTGTCGAGATCTCATACGAGATGGGTGAAAAACATCTCAGTTTACTATGAGTTGGCTGTCATAAAACTCATTTGAGAAATTGAAATTAGAGAATAGCCTACTTCTCATTTAGTTTTTTCATGCTTTTCATATATTTTTGTGTATCTCAGATTGACTATTGCACTTTTCTGATATCTCTTTTGAGAAACTTTTATGAGATATCAAACAAGTGAAAGTACTGCTTTAGGAACGGACCGAACAATCATCCAAGTTTTAGAGATTTGCAGCCTTGATTACAAATACTACAGACAGACGTTTAGAAAAGTTAATAAAAATGTTTTCATAGACAAAGTTGCCGTTTGACGACTTAACTTTCAAAAATTTTTAAAGATCTGAACAACTTATAGCTTAAAGCTATTGCTTTCACTGTTGTATCAGTACCATTGATTGAGGTCTCAATTGATGTGAGATTTTCCACCTTAAGACTTGTTTTGTCTGTTAAAGAGTACGCAGAGAAAAAACCACTGGTGGTTCATTCAAACAAAAGACATCGAAGAAGATTGCAGAGTCCCAATGGTTGGTGACACCATTAACAAACAGGCTGCCCGCTAACTGGATAAAGATAAATGGCATCAGAGCTCGAAGGAGACTAAAGCGGATCCATCCCACAGACCTGGCGAATAGAATAATATAGCCTCTCTCCGAGCAATACCTTTTTGTAAAATAGATCGACTTACCTGTAAATATTTTTCGACACCTGTACATATTCAACTACACCTGTAAATACCCACTTCCATGTGTAAGTACTCACCTCAACTCACACAACCACTTACCTACCACAACTTACTAAATGTTAAAATTCCCTATAACTAGTAGTGCACAAATAAATAACATCACACAAAAAACGAGTAATATATCAAATCAAATGGGCTTTAAACACGGATTTGTATTGACGTCGGTTGTCAAAGAGTATCGGGAAAGAAAAAGAAAGATGTACATGTTTTTCATAGATTTTCAAGCGGCGTTCGATACAATTAATAGAGAGCAACTTCTTTTTAAGTTGGCCAACAAGGGAATATCGGCAAAAATGATTGCAATCCTGCGAAACCTGTACAGCGGCAACTCTTCCACGGTATGGGATGGACATGTTCTATCGGAAAAATTCGCGACGAATGCCTACTCAGCCCTCTGTTCTTTGCTCTCTTTGTGGACGACATTGCAGAAGATCTTCCAGGAGGAGTCAAAATGGGTGGACACACTTTTAAAGTCCTAACCGATGACATGGTCATGCTAGCAGAAAGTCCCACTCAGTTGCAAAACATGATAATGAATCTTAAGATTAACATCGAGAAGTCTAAGGTACTAGTGGTACGTGATAACCGAGGGAGACAAGCAAGCAACAAGTCATGGACCCTAAATGGATCACAGCTGGAGGTAGTAAAGTTCTTTAAATACCTAGGAGTGACTCTTACTGGTAATATGGAGTTTGACAGACATGCGGAACTGAAATTAAAAGACACTCGAGCAGCGATAGGTAGCACATGGAACTCTCTCCTAAGGCGAACAAATGTCAATCCTAGCACCAAATACAAGATGTAACAGGCGACAGCTATGGCGATAACGTGCTACTCATCTCAAGTATGGGGATGTTTTCAATATGAGGACGTTGAACGCAGTCTAAGGTTCTTCATAAAAGGATTTTCCAATTACCACAAAACACACCAATTATGCAACATCTAGAAACTCCACCTTATTCACCACACTTAACTTCTCGTACGTCAATACGATGATCAAAGATACCAAAATCATTGCAAAATCACAATTCTTTCGCCAGTGGATTAACTTGGCACAGGAGTTCCAGACGGAGCTAACAATTGAAAATCCCAATCATTGGAAAATACAACAGACGAGACTAATACTCAGTATAGATTCGACAATGCGGCAAAATTGGGAAACGGAAGCGAGACTTAGCGCCACGAGAAACTCCTATTCAAATTTATGCTACAATATGGATGAAAATAACTACTTTCAAGATGATATTGGAACTTTTAGGATCTCACTTATTTTCAAGGCTCGTGAGGAAATGCTTTAGCTTAATTATAGACCCCCTCACCAAAACGGAGACGCTTTATGCACATTGTGCAACATGAAGGAACGTGAAGACACACTGCACTTTCTCGGAAGATGCCCAATACTTCATGAGCTGAGAACTACCTTCACTATCAGCACTTCACAGGTACAGAGTATGTTATAGTCGGTCTTGACCGTCTTTCTTTCTTGTTTTTTATCTCCTTTATGCTGCCTCTAATGTTTAAATTCTTTATTAATTGTATGTAAATATGTTATATGTATAAATGCTTATATATTAAGTGCAAGAAAATATGTATCTTATATGAAAACGGATTTAGGAGAACGGTAAATTGCCATGCCTATAACAATCCCAAATATAGTACTACTACTAGTACTACTACTACTATCAAATAAACGTGCACTACAATATAAGATGCTCCTAAAAGCAACAGCAAATTGTAAAAAATTAGTATATTTAGTACCAAATATATATTATTAGCTTAATAAATTAAAACTAATCAATTTTCTTAAAGAAACAAAAAAAATTTTTCTGGGACTCGAACTCAGGACCTTGGGGCTTGGAATGGCGGCATCTTAACGCATACGGCTATCAACCAAAGTCTCATGACAGCGGCGAAATGACATCATGAATTGTAGCTAAAAGCACCTCGCATTTGAGGGTTCAGACAGCAACAGCCCCGATAGTCGAATGGCAAGACCTTTGCCTGGTAACGACGAGATCGTGGGTTACACAATTTTGTTGTTATTTTTATACTCTGTACCAGAGGTTCACAGAGTATATTAAGTTTGTGCAAAAGTGTCCTTCTTTCCGTATGAGCAAAGAGATCTCAGAGATGGTAAGAGATAGGGGTTTGACTACTTGCAGGCAGATTTTGGCCACGCCCCTTCCCGCCCCCGAAAATTTGAAAAACGTCATATTTTCGGCAGTTTTATAGATAGAAGGTTTATACCTTGTCGACATATTAAGTAATCGGGATTCTTTATCGATCCGCCAAAGGAATGGTAAAGATCGGATGAACGATAGTCAATTATGGGCAGCACCGGTCGCAACGGTAATGGGCAGCACTTCACAGGTACAAGGTATATTATAGTCGGGCTTGACCGACTTTCTAATTTGTTTTTTTTTTAATTTTGGTTTTTTTGTCAAAAACATCAAAACACAATAGACTTTAATTTGTTAGCCCTTCTTTTTTTTGTGTTTTGTCAACAACATCAAACAAAATAGACTTTAATTGTAGCCCTCCCTCCTTTCGTGAGTTCTCTTTGCTTTTAAGCTAATGTAAATCTCTATGGGGATTATAATTAGACAGCTGATTAGGCATATTTGCATATTTTGAACCGCTTGTCCGATTTAAGTTCTGATTGCCCACAACTTATTTTTATTAAAAAACGATCTGAGGCCGCTAAACACTCTTTTGCATAAATTTCATATTTGCATAAAAACATATGCAAATATGCAATAACATATTTTTTATGAAATCACATAATTCGGATAATTTACACAAGACAGCAAAATTCGGTAGTGATTCTTCATGATTTTCGTATGCTAAGCAAGACTGCGTTTTCAGAAATTGTCCATCACGTCGAGATTTTTAGTAATTTGAGCTTCAAGTTGCTAAAAGTGACTATTTTGACCCTTTTTAGGAGCATTTTTCGGGAAATCTATTCTATTGTTTGGACTCTCTTTGATACCATCGGAAAGTACCATTCCTTAGCTTTAAAATTAACTATCCCAAACAATTCTGCGATTTTTTTCAATCAAGATATACCTCTTTTAGCACTTGTTTAAGAATCCAAAAATTTCCTATTTATTGCTGGTGCCCCAAAGTATGCAATGGGTGGTAGAGACACTGATATGTTTTCGTTTCCTAAAAACAGTAAAATTGGCTAGTCATTTGTAATAAACCAGCAACAAAATAGAGTTATTATCATAGAAGGCTAGGGGTGTGCTTTTAGTGAATTTGTTTTCACCTTTTACTTAGAGATCTTGTTGCGGACACCTTTTCAACCTAAATTAATAAGTTATTTTAACCAATTGAAATTCCAAACATTAGTAATCAAAAACTCTGACAGATGTCATTAAAAGTTGAAGACGAAAACGATGGTGAATTTAATACTGAGCTGTACGAAGCCTTTGTTATAGCCAATATACCCTTTTAGGGTTTAATAATTAAACATTCAATGGGAGACCCACATGAACCAACAAATACCGAAAGAAAGCACATTAAGAAATAACTATCTGGATAAGTGTTACAAAATATGGATACTATTAAAAATGCTTTGATTGACGATAATAGAGACTTTCGAATAATATTCTTTTACTTATGATAACAATGATTGCAATAATAGCATATCTCCACAATACAAATTTCAAATTTTAGGCTCTGAATAATATTAAAATAATCTGAATAAGTGCTTGATACCCTTATTATACTGGCAAACATTCAAGGTGATTCAAGAAATGTGATGATTTTTTTCCAATGACGAAGGAGGACTTATTGTATGCAATTGTTAGTCATATACCCAGTTTATACACAAAAAAATATAGTGATAAATGAACCTAAATGTAAAAAATAGGCCCTACAACAAAAATATCATGATAAATGCCCCTAAAAGTAGGCCAAATTTTTGTTTTTTTCCTAATAATTAATCAAATTATCAGATTAATGAGTAATTAAAAGTAAGTTATTTCCGCACACTGTACATTCGCTCAGATTGTCCGATTGATTAAACAGGGTAACTGTTCGCTTTTAACATGTGAAGCAGCATGGTCTTATGGTTGTCCCTTCCTACTCTGTGTAGCAAAGGTACAGGTATCTTTAGAGCGCCATAAAATTGGTTCTAATGAATATGTTTAGTTTAAAAAATACTTAAAAACAAATAATAAAATCCCCAAAGTTATATCTCTTCATTGGTCCTCACAAGGAATTCCAAAAATATGCTTAAAAATCAGACGTTTAAACCAGAGAACTCCCTTAAGTATTTTTAAAGATGAGCCTATCCAAGTGACCAATGATAATAAAGTCAAAATTTTTCTCGTCTGCAGTCTATAAACGCAGACTCGAATCAAATTCTTTATCTTCACCTTGATTCTACAACGGATCGAAACTTCATCAAAACTTGAGAGGTTTCCAGCCTTGAAAAAAAAAAGAATTCAAATCCTTGATTCCAATGTTAATTGAGTAAGTTAATAGTTCACAAAAGCAAGCTTCTGCCTTGCAATTTATTATTATAAGTATTTTTCAGAGACAAAGTTGTCATTTGTCGACTAGACTTACAAAATTGTAAGTTTATCAATACCATTGACTAAACTCTCAGTTGTTGTGGCATCTTCCACCCTAAAACTGGTTTTCTCCGATAAAGAGTAGGAAAATTTTTCAATATTATTTGAAATATGATCCAAGGTTCGAGCTATATCCTTCTTCCAAAAACCTATAACCTCAAATTACCATAAAAAGGGTATAGGATTTGCAGTTTTATTTTCCCTCATAAATATTGTATATAAGTGCCTTTACATATGGCAGGGTGCTGTCTGGCTCGCGCAAACTTCACGATAAAATCACAACAATAATAAAATATATATTTAATACTTATAAACTAAAAACAACTAAAGCACATAAACAAATGCTCGATAAAGCAACAACAAATCACATACAAGACGAGACAGCTGAAGTTTTGTATCTAGACCAAATGCACGTGTGTTTGGGAGGGGGGCCAGAGGCACTACCAAAAACTTACTTAAGCTTGCCACTCAGAGAAATCCAAATTAAACAGATCTTTAACGTTGACGTTGTCGTGTCGTGCTAATATCCAAACGGAAAACCTTTCCACAATAGGCAGTATAAATTCATGTGAATTGCTAAAAACTATCCAATTTTTTTGTTGTTGATGAACAACTGTTTTGCTAGTGTGCACCAGTCGTACCTGGGGTATATAAACGCAGGGCACCAGTGAGAGCGTCTCATTTCGCGGATCAAATTCTAATTGTAAATAATTGTTGTCATCGGTGTACAGCCGGTTCCGTGGCGCTTCAGTGAATATGAATAGCAAATCGTATATTAATCAAATATCAATTGAACTGTGATGTCAAGCACCTGATCTCAAGGGTTTTCAATACGTGATAAGTGTGATAATGAGCAATTAAGCCAAGTGACAAAATCATTGAACTTGCAGCTTAAAATAAATATTTGTTGCTTTAATTACAAACATGGTTGAGAAGGTCGCCTCACCCGCTGCATTGACACTTGACCGACTAAAGAATCTGCAATGGCACCGAATTTTCCACATGTTTTACATAGAACCGGTTGTGTTCATGTTGCTATTTTCACACACGCTCTCGGGTAAGTGGACAGAGCGTTTCCATGCGTAGTTTTCACGGTTCACGATCAACTCCAACTCGCTTCTACAATGCAGGCACCATCCAACGTAACCAGTTCTTCTATCAGACATGCACGGTGATCTTCCATTATAACGAAAGCGATTGCAAGCAGCTGGATGTGAAAAATGCTAGCGCTGAGATAAATGTGAGTAACTAGTGAAAATCAAAGTTCGTTGTGAACCCTTGCAAAATATGCAAAGAAATACTTTCACTTTGGGTCCGAAACAGGTCGATTTTGTGACGTTTTAAATCGCCAAATGTTTGCTAAATTATGGCCAGCGTATTAGTTATACAAATCAGTTTAAAGTCGATTTATTTAAATACTTTCGTTGGATTTTATAGAAATAGCAATTTTTTTTTTGGGTGTACAGAATATTATTTTCATACATCGCACAGTGGATGATGGCCAATTTGGCGAGAAAAATAAATAACAGTGTAAATGAAAAGATCCGGGAGAAATTTTGAACTAACCGCTAAGCTATACTAAAAATGTCGGGATCGGAAGACTTTACGTATTGCGCCTATATGGATACGGTTAGAAAAAGGTTTTAAAAAAAAAATAACTTTCTATTTTTGTAAGATACATTTACAACTAAGTATTTTTACACGAAAAGGTTTATATTTGCCCAGAAGTTTGCAACACATAGAAGGAATCATCTCCGACCACATAAAGTATATATTGATCAGCGAGGGTGTGTCGGCTGTCTGTTCTACGCAATCTAGTCCTAGTTTTGAAGCTGCGAGCTGAATTTTATTTTTATGACTGGAAGCACTGAATTCTATTGTCTCAAAGGTCAAAAGTTTCTGGTCGCACTAAATATAATTTTTATCAAAATTTGTCTCCGAATTCAAGTTTTACCTACATTTTGAAAAGTAGGACGGGTTCTAAATATTTGCAAATTTTTTCTAGTTAACTCATTTTTCAGTTGAAAAATGTTAAGATGGCTGAAAGCTTACATCAATGATATTTTTATCTAACTGAACTCAATTGTTATCATGCTGATAGAGTGATTCTTTAACTAAAAAATCGATATTTTAGTAAATACAACGTCAGAGGGAATTAAGGGCGTATCTAAATTCTTCAGATTAGGTGTATCTAAATCATCTTGTGTTTGTTGTTTAGATACTAGTGACTTATTTACAAACGTGACTTAGGGTGGAGCCGCACAATACGATTTTGATGGACGACGGGCAAAAATGTTTATAAGATATTATCCTATCATTTAATTGTCTGAAAGCGGAGCAGTTTTTATGGAAACACGGAATAAAACTTAGAAAAATCATCAACAATTTTATAATACCTCTGCAAGGTATACAAATCCAACTTTGACGTGCCATAACTTCGTGATTTATGATTGGATTTTAAGCAACCGGGATTTTTTGTAAAGATAATTCTAATATCTTTAATTTTATCTCAGCTTATCAACATCGGTGGAAAATGGGGAAAATTGCATTTTAGTAGAAATACCTTTTTTCAAAAAATGAAAAATTGGCGATATCTTCAAAACCGTTCTACTTTCAACATATTTCTGAGCAGATTTGAATTCAGCGTGAAATTCTACATTAAAATCAATTGTTAAATTTTCCGGATATAAAAATTGTTGAAATTTTGTTGCATTGTGTTATTGATAAAAAAAGTTAGTTTGTATGAATTCGAAAGTTGAAAATTTGGCTTTTTCCGCCCCAGATTGCCCATTTCGCCCCACATGCATCGGCTCAAAAGAAACTTTTGAAAAATAATTTTTGGCATTGCAGCCACATTTTCCGACCTTCCTTGAAGGTCCTAGAAAATTTTTTCCAAAATTAAAATTAAAGAATTTTTTTTGTCAATTTTTTCATTAATTTTTTCCGTACATACATTTTTGCACCTTGAAGGTTTATTTTTACCAATTTAGAGAAATATTTTCGACATTATTATATGTTTTTTTTCGACTTTGAGGTTTTATTTTTCCAAATTGGAGAATAATTTTCATCATTTTTCTATTTTTTCCGACTTTAAAGGGTAATTTTTTCAATAATTTGTTCCGTCCCGCATTTTCCGACTTTAGAGCGAAAATTTTTTCCAAATTGGATATTTATTTTCCCCATTATTAATTTATTTTTTCCGACTTTGAGGATCAGTTTTCCAAATTGGAAAATTATTTTGCCCATTTGTTCCGACGTTAAATGTTTTTTTCCCCATTTACTATTTATTTCGTACCCGCATTTTCCGACTTTAAGGTTAATTTCCACAAAACTGAGAACTATGTTCTTCATTTATTTGTTTTACGTAGAGATCGGGTTAAATGGACCCATTAAAACCTCAATTTTCCGACCTTCTCTTCTTCCCAAATTTATTTATTCGGTCTTTTATTTGTACAGTTATAGTTTATGAGTTGTGAGGAGTTTATTTCAGCCCAAAAATATTATTTTGACTCCGTTGAGCCACTAAATCGATTCGTGCAATTTATTTCGGCCGTGGATATTGGAGGAATAAATTTCGATTTAGTCCAAGCGGACTCTTTTTTAATGCTTTCGTTTATAAATTTTCGTTTACAAAGCAAGAAATACCGCTTGATCAACAAAACTATTCTTTGTTAATAGAACTAAATATCCTATTAACTACAGAAAAATATATTTTTTGTTTTCTAAATGTAACCAAAAAATTCCCAAAATGTTTCTAAAACCACCTCGTAGATTTTTAAAAACATAACTGAAGATCCAGGAATTGTGGGAAGAATGATACCGAAATGTTTTCAAAATATAATTCAATTTTCCTAAAATGAGCCCAACGTGGGCCAAGTGGGTTAAAACGTACATATAAGAAACCCGAAAGTTTGTAAAACTATTCCGAAAATTCAAACTTAACAGGCTCAAAAACGGAATAAGCTTATTTTTGTTAACGAATGCGTTTGATTTCGAATTTCATTTAGATAAACTCAAAAATAACGTTTTTTTTTATTAATTTTTAAAATTTCAAATATTTTTTCTCGTAAAAGTGGTCAGCTCAGATATCATACTAACCTAGAAATAGAATAACCGAGCTTAAAAAACTACTTCCTCCGTTCCGAAATACGATAACATTTCCGAACGAAAATAGATCGGACGGATATAAGTTACTTTATTTCAATTCAAATTCTAAATTTTGATTTTCTTTTAAAAATTAATCATTTCCTCAATCCAAATTTGATAAACTTATTTCAAGTTTCGTTTGATGTTTTGCTCCCTCTTCATTTTCTTTGTGAACTGAAGTTCGAATAGATAAATATTTCGAAAACGTTTATGGTATTTTGCAAGGGTTAAATTTTTAACATTTCAAAACTAAAATAACTTCCCCCACCTTTAACAGGCCATTGAAACGGAGCTACAGCCGTATGTGGCCAATCTGCTGCTCACCCGCACTTTGTTGGAGAGTATTGTGCCAGCGGTGTGTGGTCTATTCATAGGCTCTTGGTCGGATCATTATGGACGTAAACCGCTGCTGATAGTATCAATGATTGGTATGCCTGAGAGTACCCCACTGCTGCACTTACGTACATTAACTTACCCGTTCTTTAGGTTTCTCCGCCTCCTTTCTACTGATGGCTGCCATTTGTGAGTTGTCCAGCTACTATGTGATTAATCCCTGGTGGTATATACTCGCTGCAGTGCCTCACTCAGTGTTGGGTGGCAATTGTGTGTTCTCAGTGGCCGCCTTTTGTTTTATATCCGATATAACTGATTGCAAGACTCGACCATATCGCATGATCTTCATGGAGTCGCTTTTCTTTATTGGCTTGACCAGTGGATCTTTGCTCTCCAGCTTTGTGTATGCCGCCACAAGTGCAGCGGCCACCATAGCCATTTCCGGTTGCATTGTAACTTTTGCCACTTTGTTTGTCATCTTCTTTGTGCCCGAGAGCTTGCACATTCGTCAGGCCAATGATGCTAAAATGAAGCAGCTAAATGACAAGGAGAAGGAGTTACCCAAGAGCGCCTGTGATCTTCAATTGGATTGTGTGTCAATTGATTGTTCACCGAATCTCAACAATGGAGAATCAAAGGGGGGAATCTATGTATTGCCCACACCAGCCACCCCGGCAATGTGTTTCGATGATGATATGCTGGCCAAGTATGTGGAAAAGTTGCCCGACAAGGCCAAACGCCAGGCCGAAGCTCAAGCTGAGGAGGCCACTAAGGCGGGACTGTTTAGTATGGTTCATATTAGAGATATGATTAGCACTTGCTCCAAAAGGCGTGATAATCATGCGCGTGCTATTATTTGGCTGGTGACACTGGCCATGTTCCTGTCCATCTTTGTTTTTGGTGAGTCGACTTGTACATATTAACTACATGTTAACCTTTTCTAAATCTGCTTAGATGGCGTCATGACGGTAATGTATTTGTTTGTGCGCGAGAAATTCCATTGGACGGTCAGGGACTATACCTTCTATGAGACGGTTAGTCATCTAGTTCCCATGGTGGGTGCTCTCATAGGATTTCTAGTCTTGAGAAAGGTAAGTGAGAGATTGAGTGAAAATTGTATAAGCTAAATACTTATATACCTTCTCTAGGTGTTTCGCCTTTCGGTGGTAACTTTGGCCATGTTGGCCTTCTTCTCGGAAATACTTAACAATCTGGCCAAAGGATTTGCCACTGTACCCTGGCATATGTATTTGTCCGTCACTTTGGGTGTTTTTCGCTCCATCTCGGGTCCCATGTGTCGCACCATTGTATCTAATATAGTGCCCGCCTCGGATTTGGGTAAGCATGACTGACGCATTAGTTACCTTAACAGTTGATACAGTTGTTTCGATTTTCAGGTAAAATTTTCTCTATTAAAAATGTTTTGCAATCGTTTGCACCTTTTGGTGAGTTTATGATTAAATATGACATCCAATTGGGTATTACCAAAACTTTTAAATCTTTGCAGTGGCCGCTCCGCTATATACTTTCATCTACAAACGGTCCTTAACCACATATCCGGGTCTGTTTAACTTTGTCAGCTCGGCGCTGTATTTGCTGGCATTTGTGTTTATTGGGTAAGAGTTCGGAAATTAAGGAATAACCGGAAGTATGACTGACATTTTTTTATATTTTCTAGATATGTTCTACGTATTAAATATATGCATAGGCAATATTATGCCAAGGTACTGAAGTGAAGCTCCACTTACTTAGTTTTATAAGCTGATTTTGTGATGAACCCTTAAGTAATAAATATGAAATAACTTAAAAGAATTTACAAGTGCAAAAGTGAAGTAATTGGTTTTCTTTTTTAAACTTCAAAATAGAGGAAACTAAGGTAAGTTTTTATAATCAACCGATTAGCATCAGACTTGGTAAAGTTTTGCTGAATCATGGAAAAGCAAAAAAGGTTTTCTTACTAAGACTATTTTACAGACCAATCTTTTCTATGACAGCTATACTATATGGTCATCCGATTTCGACCAAACTTGGTAAAATCATTAAAAGGCATAAAAAAAAACTAATACATAAAAAATTTTAAGACGATTCCATTGAAAACAAAAAGTTTTTCCACTAGAACTAGCTTTCGACATATCGTTGGTATGATTGCTATATGATATAGTCATCCGATTTTGTTCAAACTTTATAGAGCTGTGTGAAAGCAAATTTAAAGACGTTGCCATTAAGGACTTTTTTCAGACCTAGATTTCTATGACAGCTATGCGATATAGTTTTCCGATTTTTATCAAACTTTGCGGTATCTTCAAAAACCATAGAAAACTAGTAAATTCCGAGTTTATATAAAAAAAAGTTAATAATTCGACTAGGACCATAGGAGGCAAACATACACTTAAAGGCTTCCGTCTGTTCAGACTGTCTTTCTGCTTTGGAATTCCCAAATAATTTTGACAACGCAGTCATAAAGAGATTGCTGTTTTGAAGATCGCTGACGATTGAGTTTGGTTTCACATAAAAAAGCTGTACGATCTACCAGCCTCCTCTTGTGGTATTGTGTGTCTCTGCTTAAAGTTATGCGAAAGCATAACATGACCTCGAGCCGGCTAAAAACTGCAGGTTTACTTAGTATAAAGGTCGTAAAAACAGTCACAAAAAAGTTTTTCTCAATTGTTCCTATGACATATAAATACTATAGTCATACGATTTTGCTTAAACATTACCCTGTAGTTCAGCTGCACCGGTGCGGCATTAACGAATCCCCTAGCTTTTCGTAGTCACCAGACCAACCACCAGCCAAGTAACGAATTTTGTATGGGAATGTCCGGAAAACGTACCGATCGGTACGACCCTGCATTACCAGTCGTTAGTGTGGTGATGGGTGCACACTATAGCTCTAGTACTAGACTAGCGCTGTGATGCATTACCTGTCGTTAACGACGCGACTGACGCTCAGTGATACATCAGGTCGTTAGGCCTGGTAGTGCCTTGACACCAGCTGAACTACAGGGTATTGAATTGTGTGAAAACGTTACCATTGAAAACAAAATAGTTTTACTTACTTATGAAATATTTATACATATTTATATGAGCCAGTTATCTGGCAGGTCAGTTCAGACAAGTAAAATAGATGACTGGCTAATATAAATATGGCAACCTGCCAGTGTGTCAGAACGCACTCTAAGTCTATCTTTTCTTGGTCAAACTTGGTGGAATCATAAAAAAGCATCGAAAACTAATAATGATGAATGAAAAACCATTAAAAGCCAAATATTTTTAACCCATTCTTTCAACAAAATCCTATGTACAGCCTAAATGGATTAAAATCCATTGGTGGAAAGTTTGGTGAAGATGGGAATGAAGCAAAGGGAGGAGATAGCACAGAACCAGATGGATATCTACAAAACTGTGGTACGACAGGACTGTGGGGCGTGACTAAAACTGAAAATAAATTTGATCTGCCTTCTATAAACTTCGAACCTCCAAAGCAAAGTTCAGACAGGAAAATAATTGGCACAAATTTCAATGAAAATTTGCCTAAATAGCCAGGATGGCAGATTTTGCTGGACTTAAAACTTAAACTATGTTTCCACTCGCAACTATTCTGCTCAAATATGTCCGAAATCAAAAGTATACAAATTTGTGCAAATTATATGCCTGTGTGAACTAACATCATCTCTTATCATCTCCGAGATCTGTGAGTTCATACGAACAGTCAGACGGACAAAAAGGCAGACTTACATGACTATATCGACTCGTCAGTTGAAGCTGATCAAAAATATGTATTCTTTATAGAGTCGTAAATGCTTTCTTTTCACTTTTAGATACATTTGCTCAAACTTAATACACTCTGTATACCTTTGGTATAGAGTATATAAATTCCAAGATCCAAAAACTCGTTTACGGAGACCCTCTACTCGAATTACGTGGCAACAATTAAACAGAAACAGTTGCTGTGCAAGAAAGGAATTCTGTTATAAGTACAATTACACACACGTGTCGTTACACAAAACAGAGTTTGGATAAAGATCAAAATAATAGTTGTTCATGCTAGTAAAAAAATTTGTAAGTAATTAACAAACGGCTACTGTTTCAGGTAACAATTGCTCATAGAGTTAGGTAATGTCATTAAGATGAAGTAAAAAGTACAATTTTTCCTGAATAAAAACTGAAACACTACTCTGGATTTTTGCAGACAATGCTAAACTAAAGGTGGAGAACTACCGATAGTCGTCACCATCGATAGTCAGCGATAGTCGATTGCTATCTATAGTTTCCTTTTTCTATATACAAATTTACATAAAATACAAAAATGTTAAGTTTTAATTTAAACAAGAAAGCAAATCTAACGTCGTCTGTGCCGTAGCTTAAATACACTTGAAACTTTTGTGATCACTGACTTAATTTTGAGACCAATGACTTAATTTATAAGCTTTATGTCTTGTGACATTGGAAAATTAAATAAAAAAAACTAAAAAAAAAATTTGTATGGCAGCTACAAGAAGTGACCATCCGATTTTCGCGGTTCCGACATATGTGCAGTGTGCAGCTAAAAGATATCCCTGTGCACTCTTTTTTTCTTGGAGAAAATTGCACTTAAAGTCTAGCTTTTTTCCAAAAACTGATAAATCTGAAGCAAAGTTTCTAATATAACCCTCAATGGATTCAAAATCCATCATAGCATTAAAAAGTGGTGTAGTAATACGGTATTTAACTACTCTTCAAGAAAATGCGTCCATTTTTTAATCAATAAACCAAAACTGAAAATGAACACTAACTTCTAGAGCTACTTTTTTCGAACCAAGAAACTAGCTTCTTCGCGATTTCTCGAAAACGGCACCACCAACAAATGTTTTAATTTAAATTTGTTGACTCAGGAGGCGATTTTACATGTTATATGAATGCCAAATGGTCGGGTTCGAAAATAATGCAAGATTATGTAAGCTTGTGAAAATGAGTTTAACAAAAATTTGAGAAATAGGAATTTTTTCGACCGTCCATTTAATGGAAAGTAATTTTCAATTGTAGTCAATATAAGAATACATTGAAAAATAATAAAAAAAACTATCGAAAACTATCGATAGTGTTGGGCTACCACGAGGCGTCTCGATATGTCAACCATGAGTGAGACGATGTTCTACTAGGAAACTGTTTTGGTAAAGTCACAATGATTTCAATGAATATTAAAAACAACGAGATCTTTTCTCAATGGGAGTATAGAAATGCTATTACAACGAACAATCCGGCAGAGGATTGGTGTGAAAAAAGGAAACGGAACACAATGTGGATGGTATTGGTAAGGCACCAGGCAGGACTAAGTACACTTGGAGAAGAAGTGTCGAGACAGAAGCTCAAATTATTGGAAAAACTTGGAGCGAACTCAACGAAAGGCAAGCAAGAAGAGGAGGTGTGGTTGATGCCCTATGTCCCATTTTTACTCGAAGAAACCGCAGAAGAATTCTATAATTTGGTAAGGAGAGTCTACCCGCTATGTACTCAATTCCACTTTCACAAATATTTTGTGATTTAGTAGAGTAATTTTTAAGTTTATGTCATTCATATACAGAATATGAGAAATCGGCTCCAGATCGACGATTCTTAAAGAAGTTCTGTGGGAAGTAGGATTAATTTTGCAAGAGTATTATGATTCAATGTGGAATATCAAACCGAAAGCCGTATTTTGTTTTTGCCAGTCGCGTATTTTATTGTGAATTGCTTTTAAGCTGAAAAACGGTTCGGTCTGCGAGGGTCAGACGGGCTGAGCATTGCCCATCGCTGATCTAAAGCCTAGTTTAATCCGTCATCTGTAGAATGAAATCGGTTTAAACTATGTAATTCGAGTTTGCCTCGTGACTGGTTGACATCTCTATCTGCCAATGCTCTATAAATATCACTTCAGTTTGCTTGTCGTTATCTCCAGAATGTTTAACAATAATGCCACTAAAATACTAAAGTGCTTTTCGCTTTGTCTTTTAATTAGGGCAATTCCGTTCATTTAATTAGTTTTGCTTACTAATCTCAAGCGAAACGTCAACAAAAACATTGTATTATAATGTATAAACCATTGTTTTTGTACATTTGATTTATCCGATCAAGACTCTGAAATGATGCATATTCTGAGCCATTATATTTATACGATTTGACTGTGAGAAAAGTTTGATAAAGAATTTTATTTTGATTTACATAAGAAATATAAGGGCTGTACTCGTTTCCGATTGAAGCTTTCAGCTATCAAGACAGGCCCCGGGCTTTGACGATGTTGACGGAAAAACAGTCAAGGACCTTCTGGAACTGGAAATACTATTTCTGCTAAAGTTATTTAACGCCATGACTCGATTCCAATACTTCCCCTCCTCATGGAAGTTTGCGTTAATCGGGATGGTTCCCAAGAAAGGCAAGGATCTTACGAAGCCCGACTCCTAACGTCCAATTAGCCTGCTAACAGCATTCTCCAAAATATTTGAAAGAATATTTCTTGGTAGAATGTTGGCAGTCAGCTCGGTTGAAGATGCTTTACCAGACCACCATTTCGGCTTTCGTAGAGGACACTGCAAGCCTCAGAATTACAGAATTACTAAAAATCTTGCTTCCAGCAATAGCCGCAGAAAGAGCATCTGCTAAGGCCCAGCACTTTCTGAATGGATTTGGTCGATGGGCAAACCGTTGGAACATATGGTTCCAATGGTTCAAAAAGCCAACACCGCACGGTCTCAATGAGACCCGGGAAAATTGCTCGAATGCGACTCCTAGGTGCTAGAATCCCACATTTTGACTTTGCGGTGAAATACCTGGGAGTGACTCTGGATCGCCGCTTGACCTGGAAGGCCCATGTAACTCGGGCAACAGCTACCGTATCAGCCAAGGCGAAGGAGCTTGACTGGCTTCTTAGAGGCCTCTTAGAGGTCTTTTGTTGCGATCTCAAGTCCTTCTGTACAAAGCTATCATCATGCCTTCCTGGACCTGTGGGAGATCCCGCTATGCTCTACAACTCTTTAGAAATTAGAATTTTCTTTAAGCCGAGTCCTCCAGCGAATTACTGATGCTCCCTTCTATGTGAGGCATACAACCATATACCGCGATTTGAACACTTTGCCATTATGCTCCCAGATAATATGCATACCAGCAGATATCATGACCGTCTGGTGGCGCACAGCAATAGACTTGCCTCTGATCTGGCGACAAACAGGCTCAGGAGAAGACCGACGACATTTCTCCGACCTTCGAAGCCATGGAAGGCATCCCTCAGGCCTCATCAACTTTGATTAAGTGTTGTCTTGGCACCTCTCTTCTGCTAATGGTTGCATGCTGCTGGTTCCCTAGCTGAATGACAGCGTCTTATACATACATATTAGGAAGCCCATTAAAAATCTAGCGAATTGGGCTGGTTCCTATATAAACGGAGCCTAAAAGAATATAGAAAAATATACATAATTAACAAATACACAATAAATATGTAAAAATAAACAGCTATATATTTTATGTATATTTGTTAGAGTATTATCTTAAGTAAGCTATATACAAATTGATCGTTCGGAATCCATATTAATAATACTTTGTGATCAGTTGCACTGAGAATTTATGTGTCAAATCTAGCAATGGCCCATTGAGATGCCATTAGAGTGTAGCTAAGAAAATAGAGACCCACGCTTATGAAATTAAATGCACCGGGATATAAATCCACCGTGGCTTTGTACACGGTGGTGTACGTGGGCGAAGCGGCCACCGGAGAGAGCGATTGCAGGGAGGAGACCAAAGCAAATAGTTTACCAAACTCTGAGGTGGGCGTAACTTGGGATATGAGGGCCTTACCCATGGGTAGCTGTACTCCGCGCATTAGTCCCAGAAACACAGAAATATACATTTCCTGTGAATACTGGGCCGTGGCTCGCACAGTGCTCTCCAGCACACTAGAAGCCAAGGCCAACACAGCTATGCTAAGGACGGAGGCTTTAAAAACGCGACGCATCAGCGTCACTCCCACAATGCCACCCATTACTTGAACAATGATGCGAAAACCATTGAAAAAGCTGTAGTCTTGTACCGACCAGTTGAATTTTTTACGCAGAAACAAATAGTCCACAGTGTTCTCGCCCTCTGTTAAGTAAAAATTTAGACAGAGTTAGCAGCTAACAGATAATAGTATACCGTGACTTACCTAATCCAAAAATAGAAAGAGTCAAAGCCGTAATTGTAAACCAGACAATTAAAGACTTGTTATTTTCGCGTCTTCGGAAACAGGTTCGCAGCAAATCCTTGACCAGATCCAATCGAAAGAATTCACGCAGGCGGGACTAGCGCAGAAAGAGAACGCATTTAGGTATGCATTTATAGCCAAACCAATATTCAACTTACCCCCGGATGTATATTCTCCGGCTTCAGACTCTCGGGCAACAGAATAAAGGTATAAAGCAATACAAAGATCATAATACCACCAGAAATGGAGAAGATAGTCAAGGCATTTGTGGCCGCATAGATATAACCATTGGACATGGTACCTGCCAGGAGACCCATACCCAAAACTACCTCAACTAAAACCATTCTGGAAAAGAAAGAGATTGATATTTATAAAGTAAACTTTTAGTACCAGAATATTCTTACCTTATGGGTCTTTTATTTTGGGGAGCCACATCGGCTACATAGCAGTAAATGATGGTGACAAAAGTGCAAGTACCTCCACTCAATATTGAAGGCAGCGAATAGAGTAGAAACCACCAAGGACTGATGTTGGTGGCACCAGAGATTAGAGCGAGAATGATCAATATAAGAGAGCTGGTGAGGTAGCCTGGAAGGAGAAAGAAAGTAATTAATTATCGGTTGCTGATCGGTTGAACTTGACGAGCCCAGCGTCTCAAATCAACTCACAACAGAGCGGTGAAACCTCAAAGAAGCTGGCTAAGTAAAAAGAGTTTGTGAGTATAAAATCTCAACCCATAAAAACTGCGAGAAAAATAGAAAATCTTGGACATGTAGCAAAGGAAAATAACAACTTAATGGTTATCAGGCAGTTCAACTTTCTTTCCTTCCTTTTGGACAAAATTTTGATTCACAAATTGCTTCAAATAACTTAATTAAGAGATTGGACCATATAAATTTAGAAAAAGTCGCAGCTTAGCAGTAGAAAGTACAGGTCACCAGAAATCCATTACGCTCAGTTTCAAAAACTGTGGTCAATCGTTGTCGGATTTATAAACCGATTCGGGTAATATTATGGAATACTAGAGTTTAGAGTTGTTTTTGGCCCGGAAAAGGTCCTTTACGACACAAGAATGTAGGTAGAATATATAATCACTAATGTAGGTCAACATTTGTCGCAGTTATAGAGCAATTCAAGTCAAGTTATCGTATATTAGACTTCAGCGGCCCGGATAAGGTGCATTACGACACAAGTATGTAGGTTTTACATAAAAAACAGGTTCTAAAGAAGGCACAGTTTCACGAAACAAGGTCGATATTTGTAGGAGTTTCAGACAGATTCAGGTCATACAGTCCTACATTGGTGATCCGAGTGGTTTTTTGAACCAAAAAAAGAACTTTAGAGCCCGGTTTTCGAAAAAGTTCAAGTTTATGTATGTTCGAGCTTACTGGTTAACTTAATCTCTCGCACTCTCTACATTAACTGTACAAATAAAGACTTACAAGCACTTCAAATCTCTTTCAACATTTCAAGTACTTGTTTGCAAAGACGATAGTGATATGAAAACAACTTTGGCACACTTGTTTGCTAACATCAACCTTTAATCTAGGTCATTAATCTATGCAATTAAATTAAGTTAATTAAAAGCTTGTAAATATTTTGCACCCACCTGTAAATATGCTCAATAGAACGGGACGTCTACCAAATTTATCCGACCAAGGACCCAGTAACAGACTCAGTAGGGCGGGTATAAAGCTTTCCAGCAGAGAGCTGGTCATCATAATATTGGCCGCATACTCCTGTACTTCAGTCTCAATCCTCTGCAATTACAACAAACCAAAAATTTGTATGAATCATGCGATTTTGGGCTTTAGATAGAGATAAATATGTTAAAGCATGTCATGTCTGATAAGCTGAAGCACCAATTAGTCATCGAAGTTTTTGTGTTTCACTTGTTTTTGATACTGATAAGCTTAGAGGGGAGGGCATGCTTTCTATTCAATATCCTTATCTTTGCCATATTTAAACAATGAAATTTATGGGACTAACCATGCTCTCCTGCGTGTCTGGTTCAATGCCCAGAAATGGTTCACATTCGGTGATATTGTATTTCAAGGGGGTTAAGCAGGTCTGGTACAGAATCTGATTTTGAAAAGCGGAACCTGTTGGGGAAGGTATACGAAAGTTACAACTATTAAGCTAGTTGGGGCTTTTCTCTAGGTACTCACCATTCAAGTATCTGGCAAATAGAACCAGAAATATGGCGGGTTCCAGGACGAACTGTCGTAACCGACTGGCGATCGTGGGTGGAGGGAGAATCAATTCCGTTTGCTCGGTCTCATTACTGCCCAGCAACGGCTCATCGTCGTCGGAGAGGGTGTGCGACATCTTGGAGGGAATGTAAATATTTTTCTAGTCGTTTGGAGGGAATGGTCGACGATTGTAGCCCGTCGAACTGTGGCGATACACTAAATGTTATAGCAATTGACGTACGCGACATAAACAAAGAATAGAGCTAACAAATGGCTTTTCTTATCGCAATTGATTACAAATTTGGGCTAACGAAGCTACGATTGGGGGTTGCCATCACCTGGTTCGGACTTAAGCGGACCGTCTTAGCCCGCTTTCAAAGCGCAGAGAGAGATCAAAGTTCCTACAACAGAGAGAAAGAGAGAGAGAGTCAAGAAGTTCATATTAATCTTGTAAGAAGACTGAGGCACCAAAGAGAGAAGGGGGTGTGCTCAAAGATCAACACTGAATATGAAAGATTTTTGTAGGAGTCGGTTGCTCGTAACTATTTACTTACATTGGTTCATTGATAATTCCATATCCGCATTTATAATCATTTCGGTTATTCTTTATTTGCGTGTTTTCCCTTTTGTATGTTGCTGCTGCTATCAATATTACAATTGTAATGTTTTCTTTGTGACTTTCTACGCGTTTAGTTAGGTGTGTTTGGCTCTGTCACTCTATTGTGTTTTGCAGTCTCTCCAGTTGTTCCAGTCTTGCTCTCTGCTTTCCCTCTATGGCTGGCGATTTACATTGTCGAAATCAGCTGTTCGTCTGCTCATTGTGCGATGATCGTTGTATTGTCATCTTATTGTTTTTGCATTCTGCTGATAGCGCGAGCCATCATTAAGCGTTTCTATTATTCTTTGCATTTATATTTATATTAATCCGTTTCTTTGGGGATCAAAAGAACAGGCGGCGAATTCACACCGAACACTATTTATATTTTTTTTTGGTTAGAGATTACACTTAGGTTCTGCTAATTGCCGGTAGCATATATCGATGTATAAAACTGCTTGCTATCGATGTATCGGCTCAAACACCTGAATCTCTCATCTCTTCTTCAACTGCTTGTTGGCGGCAAGCCATCTTATTTATAAGCTCATTTTCAACTTTTGTAACGATATGGTTGCAAATGAATGCAAATGCTGCTTCACTATGGTTGGACTTGACTTCTGGATTTACTCCATTTCGCGGCTGCATTAGGGAAGCTATCCCAAACCTTCAGGGGAAGAACCACAAGTAACCAAGGCTTACAATCTGATCGCATGTTGGCAGGGCGGGACCCATTGATTGGGCTAGCAGTCAATCGGCTGGGGAGGTTCGTGGCCATCATGATAATCAGACATCACACACAATTTTAAATTTATAGAGTCCCTAAAATTATCTTTCATTATTAATACCCAGGCAAATTCTATTGAAGCTAAACAATGTAGAAGAATGATCAGAACCAAAGCGTCTTTGCCCTCCCTACCTTGATCCATGGTAGCTAAATTTAATCATGAATCCCTTAGACGACCGATCAATACTCTTTTAACTCATATCACTGCCCCACGAAAACAGATTTACGTAAACATATTCACTTAACAGGTTTATTTATAAAACTTTACCAAAACTTCAACGATATACTTCATGATTTCAGATCAACAATATTTACCAAAGAAATGAAAAAATTTAACTTAAAACGACATGTGTTTCCTTTAACTCAACAGTTTAAATTCAAGATTTCTTTTCTTGGGATATTTAAAAATATATAACAAAACTATCTTTAACTAATCTTTACGTTTAGTGTGCAAGCAAATACAAATTGGTTCCATCAAAAGAAAGTAAACATATTTGAAAATACGTACGCTAGTCCAGGTAAATAAACATTCGTCAAACTCCGAGAAGAGGACACTAAAGAAAAAGAACAATGAAAGAACACTTGGCTATTCACTCTTATATCAATTACACATTTTTCTCATATTTTTCCATATAGTCAGAGTTTCTTTCACTGTATCATTTCTTGGTTTAATTCACTTTCGATTAATTCAGGTTTACAAAAACACACACATTTTCAGGAAACTTACCCGCTCATTTGATGAAAGGCCTTTCGTCGATGATGAGGAGGGAAAGGGGTGTATTAAATAATAATAAATGTAGTTGTTGTAGATTGTAGCATGTTAAAAGGATAACTCCGCTTGTTTAAACATTTCTTAGATGGTTACTTTTAGGCTTTGCACAAAAACACAAACTCGATTCCCATTAGTGAACTAGATTTATGGCACGTCTATTAACTCAGCAAACTCCATTCAAAATCTCCTTTACACGCTAGACATTTCCGAACTATCCGTCCGCCACTCAGGAACGACCACACATATACGCCGTTCAAGAGGATCACTGGTCACTGAAACTGCTTAAAACGCGGGGGTGTACGGCGAGGTGTAAAGTTGTCTGGGTCAAGTTGCTCCCCTGTGGCCGGAATCACACAAAGAACAGGAACAGCTTTGGCCGCCTCCAAATGAACGGAGGTGATCACAGTAGAGTCGCCAAGTTCCTAAGAGCGCGCTTGAGGAAAATAACCCAACTCCTGGGTGTGGACAATGTACCCTTTTGCTGTTGCCAATTCCACATATGTTACTGCCACACTGACATATATGTAAAGACAGGCTGGCCAGAACGGAACGAAGCTATTCAGGAAAAAGAACCAATTAGGGTACTCCAACATACAAAATCTGGGGCTCCCTTGGATAATAGTTACCTTGGGCAAGTCCAAACTTGAAGGAAAATACAAGTTTACTGGCCTGGGCGTTAGCCTGTTCAGGCAACTGACGAGGGACACTGTTCACTAAATGAGAATGGACGTCAACAGCTAGCAGCAACTAAGGTTTTGTTCGACTCTTACCACTCCCAATTGAAGACGGAATTTCGGTGAATAGGGTTGCTGAAGCTTCAAACTAGCTATCAAGTCGTTTTGTGAAGCTCAATGCAAGCACGATTTTTGTTTCTCTTTCGCTTTTAATCCAAGGATGGCTAAGTTATCGCCAGATTAAAATTTAGGTTTGACGAAGAAATTCAGATGCGACTGATCTGCTCAATGGCCAGCGATAGACTTAGCACTGAATTTGATGAATGAACCAGTTCCTATGCACTGGTTCGTTTCATGCAAAACATTAAATGCAACAAAATGTCTAAAAATTCAAATTCCACCAGAATCAACCATTACACTTTTCTGTCTTCCTTTTAGTTAGCGCATTTTGAGCAGTCGCAATATAATATAATCAACTATATTCACTTTCTACAGTGCTTTATGTAACGCTATGCAGCCAGAATCGCGTGATTATTTGCATTGTTTGCGGGCGCTGTTTACTTCTAAAACGTTCAGAGGCCGAGCTGTACATTTGCATTTGCTTGTTGAAAATTCAGACTCTAATTAACGAAGTGAATTAAAAACGGGCTTAAACGGTAAAAAGATTCGGTGGGATTAGGCACGATCTTTGAACATAAAGAAGTTTGCAACTATAAAAGTACGAAAATACGACTTTCCCCAGCAGATTACAATTAAATGTGGCGATATATACTCAAGGAAGGTCTTTATGAGTTGAGATGGGGTGAAAGTAAGAGCGATCCAAGAATATAAATGAGTTTTTGAAACGTTTTCGGACTGCCTTATTTCTAAAGTTTGGAAAAAATACCTTTTACCGATTAAGGACGATCCTTGCACAGAAGCTAAATCGATTTAGCTGCGGTCGAGTTCATATAAAATTGACAGTGAACCACTTAACCGAACCAAAACGGATGTGCATTTGGCATCAAAAAAAAAGAAAGAAAGTCGGTTTATTATATTTTTATGCTCTGTATCAGAGGTACACAGAGTATTTTAAGTTTGTGCAAAAGTATGTAACAGTCAGAAAGAAGCATCTCCGACCTATAAAAATATATAGTTCTTGAGGTGGTTTAAGGTGGATGGTGAGCGTTAGCATGTCCGTCTGTACGTCCGTCTGTCTTTCTGTCCGTATGAACAAACAGGTCTCAAATATGGTAAGAGATAGAGGTTTGACATGTATGGGACATATGCTTCTTATAGCCCTGGCTCGGCCTATGGGAAAATGTAATATCTGGAGTTTTAGAAAGATAGGTTAAGTATGTTATACGGTCTCCCTACGGAGACAATCATTGAATTTGATCATTTTCCTTGACATTTACGTAGTTTCTACATTTAATTGAAGTTTACTTAAGGGACTATAGTTATTAACTATTAGTTAAGGTAAAATGAAATGAGGTTGAAAGCTAATATGAATATGGGGATGAAAAGATCTGTTTATGAATGCTATTGTGTGGAATTATGTGTGAAGAAAGGGAAGTTAGGAAGATATAAGTATTAAGTTAGCCTGGTTCTCGGAACGGAAGGTCCAGTGGGTGAAATTGTTTTAGACGCCTATTGGTAACAATGTTATCTAGCAGATTTCTGGTCAGGTTATTGGGATGGTCTGCATGTGTTTTTGGCTGAATCTGTTAATCTCCTCGGCCACCTATGGAATTTTTAGCTTCCTGTTCTTATAGCCTCGTTTTGGAATCTCTGGATCTTCTTTATGTTTGTAGATGCCCTTGCCCACAACTGGATGCAGTAAGTCCATACTGGTTTGAGGATGGCCTTTTAGTTTCTGGTTTTTCCTGTCATTGTGCTCTCGCCATCTGAGATCTCTATCCAGGGTTAACCCACGGTATTTAATAGTTTCGGAATTTGGTATACGAGTGTTATTTAAATTTACTTCCTTTGGAGAATGTAATGTAGGATGTTTAGATGCCTTTGGACGATGCTTGACGACTTAGATGGTCTTTTTGAGACTGCTAAGAATGCAGTATCATGAGCATAGGTGGCGACTGTAAGCCTCTGGTCACTGATGACTAACAGGTTTTCAGTAAGTATGGTGCAGAGAATTTTTCACAACACACTGCCTTGGGGGAATTAGTAAGATAATGCTTAAATTTTTAGCATGTACAGAGCTTTGGAATCAGGAGATCTTCGCGGGTTTTTTCGACTTTCCCTAGTTTCCAATTCAAATATTTTCCTTTTTCAAATATTTACATTTTATTTAGGTCTTTGAACAGATAAAACAATATAAATACGATTACGAATCAAATTAATACTTGCACACGCCGATAAATCGTATTTTTATATCAGCTTCCAGGCTTTTTGACACTCACACGCACCCACACAACGTACAAATGGAACTTGGTCTAAAATTGCTAAAGTTAGGGTTAACTGCCTATGGCCTTATAGACCGTGCTGCTACCCATGGACTTCTGTATGCCAAAAATCACTCTGAAATACAAGAAAGTGAGCATGTTGGAGTGTTATTCTACCAATTTTGTAATACTTACGCTATCAGTATGTAGCACAGAAAGTATAGGCCTGCGCTAATGAAATTGAATGCTCCTGGATACACCTCAACAGTGGCCTTGTATACGGTAGTGAACAAAGGAGCCGCCCCCAAAGGCGAGAGAGATTCCATGGAAGTGGTCAAGGCGAATATTTTTCCTATATTAAATTAAATTTAATTAATGGAAACTTTTAAATGGCTTTACAGGCACTTACCCACTTCCGAACTGGGCGCCACATGCGATAGTATGGCTCGACACATGGGTCCCATTACACCCCGCATCATGCCCAATGTCATGCCGACATACAGTTCTTGCCAATACGTAGCCGTGGCTCTAACGGTACTCTCCAGTACGCAACAGGCCAAGGACAACATGGCCATGGTTATAATTGATAGCTTAAGAAAGCGACGCAACACCACCATGCCCAGAATGCTGCCCACAATTTGTATGACAATGCGAGCGGCATTGAACAAACTGAAATCCTTGATGGTCCAGTTGAATTGCTCCCGCATGAACATGTAGTTGACCGTGCTCTCGCCCTCTAAGGAAATGAAGGGAAGATTGATATAAAGAATTCGCTTTACAATAGTATAACTTACCCATATCGAAGATGGCTATAGTCAGCGCAATCATAGTCAACCAGATAATAGCTCGATCATAATTGGGGCGACTCTGGAAGCAAGTGCGTATCAAATCCTTGACCAAATCGAAGCGGAAGAACTCGCGTATGCGTGACTAGATAGAACATAAACCATTATATTATAATGTTTAAACTCAACTATCATAGAACCTACTCCTGAGTGCATATCCTCCGGATTCAGACTCTCGGGCACAAAAACAAATACATACAGCAGCGACAAGGCCATAAGAACACCGGCTATACTAAACAGTATAACCGCATTCGTTGCAGCATAGATATAACCACTGGCCACATTGCCCACCATCATGCCAGCACACAGGGAAGCCTCATTCAAAACCATTCTAAAAGGGGAAAACATAAAAATTTCAATCAAAGAAACTAAAAGTGTAGACTAAACTCACCTCAACGCCCTCTTGCGTTCCTTGGCCACATCGGATATGTAGCAATAGATGCCAGTGATCAGGGCGCAAGTGCCTCCACTCAAAACCGAAGGCACTGAGGAGAGTAAAAACCACCAAGGACTAATGTTAGTGGTCTGTGTTATCTGTGTGATGACAATCAATATGAGGCAGCCCATCAGATAACCGGTAAAGGTGGTCAGCAGTATGGGACGACGACCAAATTTATCTGACCAGGGTCCCAGAAATAGACTGGCAAAGGCGGGTATAATGCTATCCAGCAGCGAGCCAGTCATCAATATATTTGCCGAATATTCTTGCACCTTTTCCTCAATCTTCTGCAAATAAAGATTTAAATAAAGAACAGATGTTTTTTATAAGGTGGTGAGTCAATCGGGCATGGCCCTATCAATCGAAGTTGGAAATTGAGCGTATGTCATTAATTATTGTTTTGCTCACCGAGGAAGGTTGTGCCATATTTTCTTATCTTAAGAATGGAAACAATAGAACCATTTGAATAGCCTACTTAGATTACTTGGGCTTTAATCGTGAGTTGGAAAATCAAAGCTTTGTTATTGTTTATGCAAATAATTTAGAATTTAATAAAAGATTTGAATTTTGGATTAGACATTTAAGATATTTTACCTTATTTTTACCTTACACTTAAGTAGAGACAAAACCGGTAGAGCTTTACCACTAAAAAGCGTTGACCCAGTGCTTTTAATTCCCGAAATGATTGGGACAATGTTCTCTCACAGAAGAGCTAAGGTCATCAACATTTACAGGGATGGTTCTAAGCTCGACGAAGAAGTAAGAACCTAGACTTGAACTAATGCAAAAACGCTCACTGAATCTCGCCAATCCCTAAATGAGACCGCAGAACACTTGAGTATTCACTTGACATGGGTGCGTAGACACCGGAACATAGATGGTAAGGAGTCAAGGCACAACCATCACCGATGATCTAAACTGTTTTTTAATGATTTTCTTCTTATATGGCCGATATAGTGCGAGAGAGAGTCTCAAAATTGTCAGGATAAAACAAAATACTTAAAATTCTAGATAAAGTTAAAGAATTAGCGTTAAATTAATTACCCATACAAGCATATGTTTTTAGATCTTTGATTACTAAATTTATTGAATGATAAACCAAGGATCTGAGATTTTTTAATATGCTTTTATCCCTCTCTAGCTCTTTGAATCTTCTAAATGATCATTGTCACAAGAATAAGTTGGACAGACTTATCCAAATATGAAGGAATTCGGAGCATTATTTGGTGTATTTTACAAGTTAACCATGCAAAACCAATGTTAAAACCCTTTACTTAAAACCTTGAATTTCAAATTTTTGAACTTTAACCATTGGAAAATTCTGGTTTGAAATCGCAAGCCGGAGCTCCGGATAACATCTAAAGGTCGACTTTAAAGTATAAGGTAAAGTAAAAAGAAATCCATTATTTTCTAAATTTCTCAATAGTTTTGGTTTTTGTTTGGGTATTAATGACGCTCAGTTGAGCTGTAGAGTTGTTGAATCGAGGAAATTTTTAATATTCTACAAGTTGAAAACAAAAAGAATAAAACGAAACAATTCTACTGATATGTTTACAAAAAATGTAAAATTCCTTAATTCAACAACTCCACAGCTCAAATGGGGTCGTGAATACCCTACTGTTTTTTTCGAATTTCATTTTGACTTTTATATGTCCAAGTCTTATTTATATAACATAGCATTCTTGTGGTTTGATCGAAGCAACCAAATTGCATTCAATGTGGTTGGGTCCATACGACTTCTTAGCGGATTCATTATAAATACAACGCCAGAGAATAGGCGACCCACGCTAACCTGCGTAGCTGGAACAGAAGTCACGACTTTTAAAATCTCATACAGTTCTGGGAACTTTGTGGAGGACTCTAAGCACCACTTTAGAATGATTTCATGGTCTCGAAAACGTTCAAGAAATGTGCTAATGGAATCCAGCAACTTATTTGTTGACAAAACTGATATGTTTTTATCACCAAATTTCTTTTCTTGCAGCATCACATCTGCATCAAATTCGTCGGAGCTTTTAGATAAGTTATTTTTAAAACTGCATTCATTATTATGCAGTGATTGATCAGCAACCGACGAAATTTGAGCATAAATATTTGTTAGAAGAATATTATAAGATTTTTTATTGGGTCCAAATATATGCCACATAGAAAAGCATTGTTCTCAAAAAGGGATTTCTCACGCTTTTCTATTTCCTGAACGAGCAATTTCGCTGGAATAAAAATAACCCAAAACTAGATTTTCGGCTTGAAGTTTAGTGTTGGTCGCCTCAGCTGCTTATAATATGCGTACTATTTTGCAAACTGAGTCCCACACCTTTCGATGTGGAAGAATATCGTTCTACGCGTCTGCAAAATTGTCTGGTTTTACGCCTTCTTTGAAAAATGACAAGAAAATTTGACATCGTGTAAAGGACGTCTTATGATTCCTTCCTCTCGTTACAAACATCTGACCAAAATCACGATGCGCTCTGCAAAGGTATAAAAAACTCAAACCGTACTGGTACCAACGTTTCGGTTTCGATCCGGTTCTACCGGTTCCAATAATAACGGTAAACGGAATTCGGTTTACAAAAAAATCGGTTTCGGTTTTGGTTCCGGTACGTGATTAAACGGTTTATTTTTGTTAACGGTTCCGGTACCAGTACTAATCCCTGATTTTAATTTAATTTTCTTAAAAAATAAATCGAACTTAAAATTTTTGGTTCGAACCAGCAAACCGGAGGTCCACAAAATTATTTTATAAAGTACAGGGTGGTTCATCTAATGTTTGGAATATGAACTATTCATAATTTGACTTTAAAAAGTAAAAACTTTTACATTTACGAAATGGGTCGCTGTTCGCTTGAAGAATGTTGGGAAATATTAAAAACATATTTCCAAAGTGCCATGAAGCCACACAAAGTTTAATTGGTGCATCAGCTTAAGCCAATTGACTATCCGAATCGTTTACAGTTCGCAAATTGGGCGGAAGATCGTTTGGCCGAAGATGTTGCATTTTACCGAAAAATCATCTTTTCAGATGAAGCACATTTACACCTCGGTGGCGACAAAATTGTCGCATCTAGGGCACAGAAAATCCTCATATCGTCGTCACAGCGCACGCCACAATCGATCTTCTGCGTCCTATCTTTGAAAATTGAATAGTCAGCAAATATGGAGATGTGAATTGGCCGCCAAGAAGCTGTGATCTGACACCGTTAGACTATTATCCTTCGGTAGCGGTCAAGGACAAATGTTATGCAAATAATCCTGAAACAATTGATGAGTTGAAGAACAAGATACGAGTTGCTATTGCGGACATACGTGCTGAAACAATTGAAAATGTTCTCAAGAATTGGGTGGATCGAATGGGCTACTCCCAAGTCAGCCGTGGTGGTCATTTGACCAAAATTTTTTTTCATAAATAAATGGTATAAACCAACCTTATCAATAAATTTCAACATTTGAAATATACAGACCCGTTTTTTTTTTTTGGAAAATTAAATTCCAATTAAAATTTTGATAGAACCAAAGCACTTTCTAATATAAAGGGTTATGGTTCGGGCTCAGAAGATCATCGATTTGGAAGACTCCATACCCCGTTCTCTCACCACTTAAAGGGTTTCGCCAAGTTCGATCACAGCCGACTTTTCCACATGCTCTTGGTATTACGAGAATGATATATGATCCTCGCTGATTTAGGTAGGTCAGGCCTGCGGCAGAGATATGTGTAAACATGTGTGTTTGGTTTATGAATTAATCAATCTCTCTGTTTCTCTCTCTCTCTCTCTCTATGCATTTGGTTCCGCTCGATGACGTTACTCAGCGATTAAAAAGCAGACCCACAAAATGCAAAATAAACCAAGCAAAGATAACAATTTTAACAGCTCAAACCAGAGAGAACAATTATGGCAATTGATATTTGTATTGTATAAAATGGGAATTTATATAAACATGCTACTTACTTTGGCATCATCTGAGCCCCGATCGATGCCCCTCAGTGGCTCACATTCGGTGGCATTGAATTCCATGATTGTGACGCAGGTTTGGTAAAGAATCTGGTTTTGATAAACCGCCCCTAAAAAACACACACAAAAATTAAGTAAAATCAAATTCAATTGAATTTAGGATGACACATACCGATTAAGTATCTGGCAAAAAAGATGAGAAAAACTGCGGGTTCCAAGATGAACCAGCGATAGCCCTTGTCTTCTAGGGGAGGAGGAGGCGGAGGTAGGGGCACCTCTTCCTGTTGTTGTTCTTGTTCTTCTTCCTCCTGGGCCGCCTCCACCAAGGCCTCAGTATCGGGACGCGGTGGCATTTTGAACTGTTTTTTGGGTTAATTGCGTTCTTGGAACAAAGAAACTAGCAAATCATTCTAAACCAAAATTAGAGATAAGGCACGAACACCCGAAGCACTTGCTAGCGCATGCAAGTCGAGCGAGAGACTGATCAAACTAAGGACTGTGCTCGGCGCGAGTTAAAGTTGTACTTATACTAAGTAAAATTAATATCAATAGAAAACTTTCTAAAAACAATGCTCCTCCCCCTCAGGCAACAGCAGCAGCAGTGGCAACAGCTGTTCTGTGTTTACCAGCGTAGCAAGAGAGCTGCCAACTTGCTGCAAATAAAAAGGTCTAGTTTTTTGAGGCGTTTTTTTGGTATTTTATTTATTTGAATTTTAATAGCGACGACGTTCGCGCTCACGTCCACCGCGGTCTCTTTCACGCTCTCTTTCTCTCTCCCGTTCTCGTTCCCTTTCTCTCGCGCTCTCTTTCCCTGCGTTCTCGCTCGCCATGTCTGTCCCTCTCCCGATTTCTCTCTCGTTCTCTTTCCTGGCGTTCTCTATCCTGGCGACCACCTCCTGCTGCTGGACGACGGTCATCTTTATGGCGTACACGCTGCCTCTGCCGATCATACTCCTCCAGCTCATCATAGTAGTCCCGGGAACGTGCTGGCGCAGCCACTGCCTGTCTACGTTCCCGTTCCCTGCTTCTTGATCTCCGATGCGATGGGTCGCCTCGCTCATCGGCTCCCGCCGCCCCCGTCGTCTTTTCATCATCGCTGGCCACCTCATCGTCCAGATCTTCATCCAGCACCGACACCTTCGGTTCAATCTCATTGTTCTCCTCCAGTATGGTACGTTTTTGTATGCGCGGCAGAATGATATCACACACCCGATCCTGGCGCAACAGTTCATCAATGTACTCGTCCATGTAGACAATCTCGAATTGGCCGGCACGATTCTGCCGCCTCAGCTTGCGGTTGTCTATATACAGGGGCTCCAGATATTTGTAGCAATCCAGTGCCGCCCCCGTCAGCCGCAAATAAAAGGCGCCCAAGGCACGCACATATTTGAATTCCTCATTCTTGATGAACTCCACCACTATATCCTTCTCCGGCTGGATTTGCAGCATCTTCAGGGTGAGGCAGAGGAACTGAGTGGGTTTGATATTGCCGCCATAGACGCCGCCCACGAATCGCAGCTCCATGGCCTTGTCCACCAGCAGCTCGGCGGTGAGGGCAAAACATTGCTCCTTCCAGTATTTGGAGTCGTAGATGCGGGATCGTATGATCTTTTCAATGAGATACTGCGGATTTGTGCCGTGCACGTTTTTGGCCTCTTTGACCGTGCGATTTGCCATGGTTTATTTATGTTTTGCTGTTTCTTTTTTTTATGGTGTTCCACTAGCATCGGCAAATATGGTTAGTGTGACCAGAGGTACAGAGCGGCGCTGTGACCGTGACTGTTGCACCTGAAAGTGAATGTGATGTTGCTGCGACTTTTAAGAAATATTGTCAAAAATTGAGATTATGGAATTATTGCAAAGAAATTGTGATATATTCACTATTTTGTTCACCCTTAAACGCGTTTTTCTCGAAACCAAGTAATTCAAACAGGTACGCAGCAAATATTAGGTCATCGCCGGCCCTCGAATGAGTTTGGTACCGTTCCACAGAGGTTTTCAAGCTGAATACACATAAATTTTCCGAAGTTGACGACAGAGGTGATTAATTTGACACTTTTAAAAAATTAATTAAAAAGCCATCTTAAGCTAAGTATACACCACAACAAAGGAGCTGCCAAAACAAAAAACTACATATAAAAAAACTCACTCGGTTTGTCGCCAGTACACACTTCCAACAAAAGGTCTCAAGAAAATACCATAAATATACTAGGTTGGTACTTTTCATTTAGCGATACCTCAAGAAATAAAGAATTTTAGTTTCTTTTATATCGCACATTTCCGATATATACATTTGCTTTATCGAGTAATTTTTTAAACATTAAGCCATCTCCGGATAAGAAAATTAAACTCATAGAAGCTGAAAAGAGCAAGCGATTGTTGTGAAACCTTTTTTGCATGAAAATTCTTCATAATTCGCGATCTGTCGAAGGAATTTTTTTTATAATTTTCTGAGAGTAGGCCGCTTTACTAGAAAATTACCTAAATATTTTCCTCCAATTTAGATAAAAACTATTTTTTTTTCACTCTGTGATCCTCGTTCTGCTTGTCTCTTCTTTATTTTTCAATATTTTGAATATTTTAACAGGTGTGATATTTCGCTGTTATATTCTAACAGTCACTGTTGTCGCAGCATTGCTCGCTGCTACGGACAAGTGAAAAAATACTTGCAACATCTGGTCACACTGGTGATGACGCACACTCGCCCAGAGAGCCAAGACAAAAACAGGCCCCCAGACGAAGGAAAAAGGGAAACGCAATTAACTAGGAAAAACTGCAATTAGAGTTAACCCAGTGGTGCGGAAAACTAGGATAAACAAGATGAGTTTCTTTGGCAAAATGTTTGGCGGCAAGAAGGAGGTGGCCCCATCCACGGGCGAGGCGATACAAAAGCTCCGCGAGACGGAGAATATGTTGATTAAGAAACAGGAGTTCCTGGAGTCCAAAATTGAGGAGGAGCTGAACACGGCACGCAAGAATGCATCCAAAAACAAAAGAGGTAAGTGCGAAGAGATAGAATCATCATCCATCCTCCAGTCCGTCCAGAGCTGAGGAAAAAATTATGACTCATTGTTTGTTGTTGCTTTTGTTTTTGTTGTTGGAGCTTGGCTAGTTGCTAGAGATAAAAAACGCTTGCGTAGAATTTATCCATTAAAAAACGATTTGTATTTCTTCGACTTTTTTTTCGCCTACCATTCGATGCCCCCGGATATGGGACCACAAAATGATCAGAACGTAATATAAACATTCCTATTTAAAGTAGCCCATGGGAAACCATGCAGTAATTCGATACCCAAGATAACAAAATTTATCAGCACTTTAAAGGGATTTGCAGTTGGCCCACACCACTCATTCATTTCGCCCTCATTCTCCTCCCTCTCTTCCAGTGGCTTTGCAGGCTCTAAAGAAGAAGAAACGCCTGGAGAAACAGCTGCAGCAAATCGATGGCACCTTGTCCACCATTGAAATGCAACGCGAGGCACTGGAGAGCGCCAACACGAACACTGCCGTCTTGACCACAATGAAGAATGCGGCCGATGCTTTGAAATCAGCACACCAGAATATGTGAGTAGTCCAGAGAGAGAATGCAAATAGCCAGCCTATAAACTGATTCTCCTACATTTTGCTTCTAGGGATGTGGACAAGGTGCATGACATGATGGATGACATTGCCGAGCAACAGGATGTGGCCCGTGAGATATCCGATGCCATTTCCAATCCAGTCGCCTTTGGTGCCGATCTGGATGATGAGGATCTTGAGCGGGAGTTGGATGAACTGGAACAGGAGAACTTTGATAAGGAAATTATTGGCATACCCGAGCCAGCGCCAACATTGCCCGAAGCGCCCACAGAAGACTTGCCCGAAAAGGCCAAGGAGAAAAAGAAGGCGCCGGCACAGGCAACTGCAGCTGCGGCAGCGGATGATGGTAAGTCGGAGGAGTATAAAATGGAAAGCAAACACTAGTTACATTTCTGATATCTTTTCAGATGATCCCGACATGAAGCAGCTGTTGTCCTGGGCCAACTAAAGATGAAATCTCCACACACACACACAAGCTGCTCTGCTAAAGTTTATCCCCACAAATCCCCATGTTTTGTTTTATTATTAAGCAAAAAAAATTTTAGTTCAAGATGCGAGGAAATTAACCATAGGAATGTGATTTACACCCTAATTATGTACATTTAAAATAAAAGTCAGGCCTAACTCACACACACACACACACGTAGCAAGAAGATCGAAAGTAAAACATATTTTATAAAATAATGATATTTTTTGAAACCATTTGAAGCCAGTTCTTGCGTTTATTCTGTTTGATTTTCCTCCACTCAAAACTCAAATATCCAAAAATAAAACGAAAATATCAATGGCTTTATAGTAAAAATGCGTTCGAAATCGAAGGATAATTGTCTTGTTTTAACTTTATCAATCATTTGTGGTAGTATTTTGCATTGGAATTTCTAAGACGCGAAGCTAGTATAACTACTTTAGTCATAGTTTTTATAAGAGTCTTTTATTCACGCCCTGATAGCACAAGTTTACAAAAAGAGGTCAATAGACCATTGTGTTCTTAATTTTTACATATTTACACTTTTCTGGTGCAATCCTTTTTTGGTATCAGCCTTTTTTTTGACTTTTTTTCATAAAGGTAGGTAGGTAATACCGGCTGACCCCAGATTGGGGTCACACATAGATCTTAACGCCAGTAATTGGTTGGGGGGCCTCTTGGCCGCTTTTTCCAGAGAAGCGAGCAATGGGGTGTGCAGAAGTTTTAATCTTATCGTTGCGATTGCTGGGCAGCTGCAAATGAGGTTTTCTAGAGTTTCTGCCACTCGCGTGCGCGGCTGCTAGGCAGTGTCCCGTAAGTGTGCCTATGAGCAGTCTACCGTCTCTTCTTTGAAGCTGTAGCAGATAGTGCGTTAGTTTTTTATCTCTTATCTTACACATAATTTTAGAGATTCTGCATCCGGTTGTGTTTCTCCACTTTACCTCTGCTTCTCTGCTATCTCTTCCATCTTGCTATTTAGCGTATATATGGAGATGCTATGTTCAGTGTTTCTTTTTGGCCGAGTTCGACTCTGTCGATGCCCCGGTGGCTGGGAATCCAATAGATTTGCACCCTCCTCGAGGTGCAAAGGGAATTTATTGCTTCTCTGCACGCCAGGACATTCTTGGAATTAATGGAGGGTCCCTGGATTACCTTGATTGCCGCTTGGCTGTCTACGTAGATGTTCATTTGGTTATTTGGAGCGTGTGTTTCTGCCAGCTCTGGTGCCTTCCTTATTGCGAAGAGCTTCATGTCTGGCATTTCACAATATTCGGCGGCTCCGACTCCTAGCTCCATCTTTAAGCCGACTGTAAAGGAATGTGTTGCTTCTTGGGCCAGTCCTGTACGCCAGTCTTCCGGTCCCAATAGCGCTGGTGTGTATGTATAGTTGGGTTTCGGGATAATGTAATTCGTGCTACTATTGATCTATCTGCCAACTATACTGTGTCCATAGTTTTGTAGCACCATGGTGCCTGCCGCGCATAGACGTTGAGCCGTGTTTTGTGCAAGGCGTGCTTGGATGTCCAGGGGGATGACACCTAGAATGTATTCTAATGCTTTGGTTGGAGTGGACCTCAGCGACCCCGTAATACAGACCAATGCCTGTCGCTGGGTCCTCTCCATCAGCTTTAGGTATGTGGATTTCTCCGTAGCTTTCCACCATACCAGAATACCGTGCAGCAGTATCGGCCGTATTACTGAAATGAAGAGCCAATGCATCAGGTTTGGGGATAGGCCCCAAGAGCTGCTCAGCATCTTCTGTGATGCATCGAGTGCATTGGTCGCCTTTTTCACTCTTTCCACGACAGTTTACTGTCGATTACTACTCCAAGGTATTTAACGTTGTTCTTTGGCGTTAGTGGTATTTCATTTATCTTTGGCGGCGTCCATCGCGGTACCTTGTATATCTTGGTAAAGAGAATGAGGTCTGTCTTCTCCGCATTGATACTAAGTCTGGCTTCTGTGGCCCATTTTAGTATCTCTTTAAGTGTAACGTCTATGATTGAGCTGAGAGTCAATGGACATTCTCACACGATAATTATGCTTATTTCGTCGGCATATGCGGTTATCTTGGGTGCTTTCCTGCTGAATTTTTGTAATAGTTCGTTGACCACAATATTCCATAGAAGGGTTGACAGTACTCCGCCCTGAGGCGTCCCACCGTGTGCCTCTTTTGTCATAGTTGTGGTGCCCCACTCGGCTTGTACTCTTCTGCAGCTCAGCAGGTTGTAATCCACGAGTCCAGTGCCTTGTGTAGGGTTTTCAAAAAAATTTTCCCCAAAAATTTCTTTAAACTAAGAAAAAATCACAATAAAATCACATTTTTAATATCAACTTTTTTTTGGACAACACAAGTCAAATTTCTCAGAAAAATTCACATTTTTCATATTTAATTAAAAATATTTGATTCTTAAGAATCAGAACCAAACTTTGTCTTTGGTTTTTCGTGATCGTTATTAAAGTCAGTCTACGTAGAAACAAATTTGGTTTTGTTGGAGATCTCGAGAATCTTAGTGTAAATAACTGAAATCGAGTTAGTTTGTTTGAAGATAAGACAAAGAGTCCTCTCTCACTATTGCATACAATGTCATTTAAACATATTCGCATAAGTATCGAGCGCAGTACCTATATATAATCATATGACTTCTGTTTACAGAGATGCCACAGTGTTGTATTGCTTAAATCATATATATCAGTTTGAATTAACAGGACCTAGAAATGCGAACAAACTTCCTTCAACATACGTTTATGCAAATTTATCTTAAACCTGCCGTGCTGGGGGAAATCGGAAATACATAAAGAACGTTTGCTATCTTCTGTGGTTAAAAAGTTGCCCTTTTTGTAAACTTGTGTAATTGTTTATAATTTACTTTCTCATTTTCAAGTCCAAGCCTTTTAAAGCCCGAAACTGCTACTATTTCTTTGCTGAAGTTTTTTAACATATTTGTCTAAAGAGAAAGTAAAAGTTTCTCGTTATGAGAATTAGTAATAAAATCGTCTCAAACCCCGGGTTATACTTAGGATGGGCTTTTAGTATCGAGATTTGACAGAATTTCGGCCGATCCATAAACTTAAATTTTGTTTTTAGGCATTTTTCGGACCGACTTACCTTCGAAAGTTCGGAAAATATTCCTTTCCCCGCAGATTTAAGAGAAAATCGTCGAAGTTAGCTTCAAAAACATATACTTAACCGAACCTGCGTTTTAGTTTGCCCTATTCTAAGCGAATTTCATATTTCAGAAGAGTTAATAATGGCCTTAATGATGATTTTTAATGTGATATTGTATAAAATTTTAATGTAAAAATGGTTAAAAGCCAGCTTCCTAAATGTTTATATCGTTCATAAGTGAGTAATCTGCAGCTACAAACAATGTCGAATTCTTTCTAAAAACTCTATTTATAGACCTCGGGCAAGTGTTTCATTTCAACTTTTAGTTTTGCGTAGAAAATTCTAAAATCGGAGAGGGATTATATGAAGCATTCCAAACTTACTGAAGGGAACTCGAACTGAATCGGTTTTAAGAAGTGTTACTCTGATAACGCATCTAGGGAACGCTTTTATTCTTGATTTACCTTAAGAATGCAATCAGGGAAGATCATTCACAAGAATACTACTAGAAAATGGAATAATTGCTATATATATTTGTCCACGCTATCGAGAGTGTACTGTGCATTTTGAGTGAATTAGTTCTAGCCAATTTGTATGTTTTGATTCGAAAGTTCTTTCATAAAATTATAATTTAATTTGCTTAAATTAGTTCAAACAATGCCACTAGAAATAGACCACAGCAAAAGCAAAGCAACTTCATTAAGATCACAATGGGAATGATACGAAGACACAACGCATCGCTGGCCAACGGGTGCTTTGATTGTCATGCTTATGCGACCTGCATATCAATTAATTACCTCGACCGGTGTTTTTGTGTGTCGTCTGACCAGCCAGCCGAGTGTCAGGTGAGATTGGGTAATGGTATTACAACAAAATACAAGAGCTGGGCATTGATTGGCGAATGCCCCACCAAAAACTGCGCTTTAGGCTCTGCCGCAAGTATGTAATCAAATCAGTTGAATTTCGTTCGTTGAGTTTTGTAGATCGGAAGCGGAACCATGTGCAAATACGTTTTAAGTGCAGTGGCCTTAATGGTAGATACCAAAACGCTTGCACTAATCACCCCATTAACATTGCCCTTGATTGCAGTGCCTCCTGCTCCGGTTGCCCGCTCCCGCTGTGGGCACGCTCGAGGGCTTTGACTTCTCCAATGTGGATTTGGTCAACTTTGAGTATTTCAAGAACATAGACAACCAGCATCCCCTGCTGGCGCACTTTCAGAAAAAGAAGGCAGTCTTGGATTATTTCGAACGCTTGTTCCTGGGCAACTCGCCCTTCCAGCAACCCAGTGAGATACCCTTTGATCCTCATTTCGGTCGTGCCTGGCGACCGCACTATGAGAGAAAATTCGGGCATCGTGGAGAACGTCTCATAGCTGCTCTGGGTTCGGGTTACTCAGTGAAGCAATTGCGTTACTTTGGCGCCATACCTATAGAGTATGGCACACCATGGCACTACTCTCCCAGTTGACAGAGTCTAGTGTTGTTGTTGTGGTGCGAGTTGTTTGCCGATGTATTTATGAAATAAACTTAAGTCCTAAACTCTTCGCTTTTGCGTGGAAATGTATAAAACATTGTTGCCTCTTATGAAGGCGTCGCCGTATTTGTTTTTCAGCTGTCCATTCACATACTCCTCGGTTTGTTCCAGGCAGATGTTCATGTAGCCATCCAGGCAGGCCAGCACTCCTGAGAAAGAGAGTTTGGGAAGAGGGGAGTTTACAAATGTAAAATTATTGAACTTATAGCACGCACCTCGATAGTCCACGCCATTGTTGAGCTTTACGGCCACGGGACGGCCATGGATTTGGTTAATAAACTGCGAAAGGGCTTCTTTGCGGGACATGTTGAATGCTTTGAGATTAGTAAGACCACATATGTTTATTTTTGAGTTTAGTAAGACCACCTTTTGTTATGTTATGCACTTAACAGCAACTGTTAGTGCCGCCTTTCGATAGCTATCGAGTGATAATATCGATAGTAGACAACGCACAGTGGTTCCGCATCGTTTTGTCATAGATAGAATTCGGTAACTTTTGAATCGCTTTACATGTTGAATTTAATTTTCTTTTGATTGATTGGTCAAGGTTTCATATATTTAAGAGTTTATTTGAATTGATTGAGTAATCCCGGATTAAGACAGCAATGAAGTAAAAAAATGTTTTTTAAGGGGTTACATACAGTTAACAGTTAAAGTACATTTATAGCATCTGAAATCTCTAAAATTGAATGAAGGGTGTCACTTGTTTTATCAATTTAACAATTCCGTAGCTCAACTGGGGGACGTGAGCACCCTTGCGGCAAAAGCGATTGTTCACAAGGCACAAATAGGATTTAGAAAACAAATAATAATGGATTAAAAAGAGAAATAATAAACCTATCCAACAAAATTTTAACAGTTTAAAAATGTTTACTATGAAAAGTTCGGCTTGCGAAAAGTTGACCAAGTTTAGCCACAAAAATGTGTTTTTAAATTGTCGATTTAGCTAAAAAGTTTAACTTTTTAGCAACAATTAACCACAGTGCAATGGCAAGAGGGCAATAGAAAAAGAGCGGCATCAAATTAAAAATTATAGAATTTGGTTTTTTCTAAAGCTATTACTGTGATCTGGTTATCTCTCGGCTTTGAGCGAGAGGCCCATGAAATGTTTCAGACCACTGAATATTCTAATATAATAATATATGGCTTTTAGTGCAAGTGTTGTGCGTGCAATTGTGCGTTATTTAACATTAGTGTGACCGTACGCGATTAATTCAAAAATACGTACCAAACCAAAAAATACTAGCTTTAAAGTAGTAATTTAGCGCATTAAAGTTTGGTGGGCTTTTTAAATTTCACTTACTTTTTGTTGTTAAAATAATTTGGTTGATCCTAAAATTTAATTGGTGTTTTGAAACTGAAGACACTCAACTCTCTATGAAAATTCAGCCAAACAGGAAGAAGATTAATAAGCTAAAAAGAGTTTTCAACGCTCTACAATTTTATAAAAAATAGTTCGCATATTAAATTCAACACATTATAAATTAATAACTATTACTAAAACTAAACTATCATTCTAGTGTATGCCCTCCAGTGGCGTATAAGTCTTGTATTGATACAGTTCCGGTCCACCATAGCCATAAAGCAGCTTGCCACGGCCATGTTCATCGTAATAGGGATAGCGGTATTTGGGTCTAAAAGGTAAACAAAATTTTGAGCAAATGTTAATCAATGCTTGTACTCAAGACTTACCTCTCGAAATATTGAAAATTTGGCGCCTTGGGCTGTACCGTAGCAGATGAGACCACAATTAACAATAGAAGCTGGAAAATTAGATAAACATTAGCATTTTATTCCTTGGCAAGGTGCGGTAGCTAATTAGGTAATCCCAATTTTAGTACCTACTCCCCCCCTTACAGCTTATTAGTTCAGTATGTCAGCAGACGTACACACACATTAAAATTGCAAGCAACATGGAAACTAACGGTTATTGCCGCTGGTTATGTAATGCAAAAACAACAATAACAACAACAATTATGTTGCCTGAGCTTACAACACATTTTGCTTGGCTTTCAACTGGACAGCAGAGAGAGAGAGAGTAAGCCGCTCAAAAGAGAGTTACGCGCCGCGCCACCCAAGTCAAGGTCTCTTAAGAAATTTGGCACATCTTTAACTACGAACTGTGTCAACAAATTGAAAATTCAAATCACATTTCTACACATTTTCTTTTCGGTGAATTTGTGCCACTGCGTACGTGCGACTTTTGCTTTGGCCCTGTTAATTGAGAAAACCAATATTGATTCCAAGTGAAAATCAAAAACCATTCTACACTTACACTCAGCACTAGGGCACCTAATTTGGCCATAGTTTTTCGCTTTTGTCAAGATTTCAAAATTCTTTTTTTAACGGTTCGCTTTGAGCGTAGCGTAGGTGTTGGCTCTAGGCCTTTAGTTTGGCAACTGAATGTCTTGGTATCGTAAGTTAGCCAAAGCCGAGACTTAAAGAGAGAGAGAGAGAGAGATAGCAAAAGCTCAGCTTGCGAGCTCCCCTCTCTGTTAACTGAATCAAAGATACTAAATCTATGTAGATGGCGCATTGGTGCCGTTGATTTCGATTGAGTAAGGTTTAGAGTGGACTGGGTAGGTGATTGAGTTTACGTTTTTAAGAACATGTGCGTTTTTTTTAGAGTTTCTAAAAGTCTTAAAAAAGTTTAAATACACAAAAATTTTAGATAAAAGAAACTCCAGAAAATTTTTTTTAAAATTTCATAACCTGAATCTGCTCGGGAAGGAATATTTTCCGAAGCGGCTGATTTTCTTGGATCGGCTGAAATTCTGTCAAGTCTCAACACTCAGAGCTCAGATCATAATGAAGACACCTGAACTTTATATTGAGTTTAGATCAGAGGCAGGCACAAAATTTTACATTTACATTTTTGCATTGGTATGAGTGAGAGCAGCGCAAAAATTGCTCTCAATTTCAGTAGTACCGACTGCGTCGCGGCGCAAGCCGAACACGCAACGCAGCGGCGCTTTTACAGCTTATTCTGTGTATGTGGAAGCTGCGCTGCTTTGAGATTTTTCCTATGCACACGAGATAGCAATGTGCCTGCCCCTGGTTTAGATTATCATAAATATTTGATAAATGTTAAAAGTTTCGCCTCTTCGATTCGAGTTTTAGGATAGAGTTGGCTGTCTATCAAGATTAACCTTATTTTCTATATTCTCTTCCCCTGCCTATGACAACTTCCAGCTTTTGTATAGAAGATGTGCCATCTGTTTAATGTTACAATCTTTGACAAAATGCATTTCTCACTTATCAAGTTAAAAGCTTGCGGTTTACCTCGAGAGAGAGAGAGCTATCTCTCTTTCTCTCTGCCTCTCCTTCTCTGTGTAGGAAGTCTTATTTATTTATTTCTTGATCTAATGATGTTCAAGATTTGGCGCATGAAAGTGAAAGTCCTGTTTTTAAAAAAACTTAAACTGCCGGAACTTGATATTTTCTTGTTGTTTAAACAAAATTTTCATTGGTAAATGTCACTTGGCACGTAGCCTCTTGGCCAAAGAGTAGCCAAAACACAGCCAAAGAGACAGAGTGCGGCTGCAGTGGGGGAATTGAGGCCAAATTGCTAAAGTGGCTGAAAGGCGTCGTCTGGTTTTTGGCCCGACGATGACGACTCCCGGCTACCGCTTAAGATGATCGTGATGAGGTACCGATACCGACTTATGTAACAATAAACCAACAATTTAACACCAACCCGTTTTTGCTCTCTGTGCCATTTCTTTTGAACTTTTGCGTACTTTCTTCAGCCATTTGGTAGTGCCAAGTGCCACTAACCTTTAGCAAATATGCGCGCACTTAGTTCCGTCTGCCTTGAAAACCCATTTGGGTTGCCATAAAAAAAATAGCTATAAAAAACACTGTCAAACGCTTGAAAAAATACAAGTAAATACTTCATAAAATATTGTTATACGGCCTCAAGGTCAAAGGCCCACACACCTAGAGATGCCAAACCAATTTGGTTTTTAGTCATATCTATCAGTTGGGAAATTGTTCAATTTGTGGCTTATTGTTTAGTTTGAAGTTTGGTAGGCTCTCTCGATCGCTCTCTTGAAGTGAGTTGGTTTTGCCATATTTTTTGTTATTTTGTATTTGGCGGCGCTTGGCTGCGCTTTATGCAACTCTGCCATTTTTTTACAGTCTTCAGTGATCAATGGTCCAGTGACTCGAACGGGTGAAGACGAAGAGACTTCACAAATTTTGAGGTTTAAAGTGGAAATTAATTTAGGCAATGTTGCAAGTGCGGTTGATATTCATATGGGCTGTAAGTTTACGTTAAATTGAGAATATTGTGTGAAAACTACATTTATAAAAAATTGTTCAAAGTGTTTTAAATCTGTTTGTGAAGTATTGTGAAATCTGCGACTTGTCTTCACACATTGCTTCTATGCGAGGGTCACTATTGAAATTGTGATTCTTACCTGGAGTTTTTTTTTGACCATTCATAAATTTTTGTTCACTTGACCACGCCCTTACCGAATATGAATCGATTCAAACCAGGGATTAATACCGAATCCCTAACCGTTAACCGAAATAAATCGTTTCAAATCACGTACCGGAACCGGTACAGCAACCAGTACCGGAACCGGTTCTACATTTTTTTGGGAACCGAAAACAGTTTCCCGTTATTATTGAAACCGATAGAACCGAAACGAAACCAAATCGTTGGTACCGGTACAGTTTCGGTTTTATAACCTTTCTAAAGGTTATCACAATTTTAGTCAGATATTTGTAACGCAAAGAAGCTAACAAAAGAAGTCCGTCTACTCTTTACTCCAACTCAGAAAGTGACAAACCTATTCTGCCATAAGTAGGCTCTTGGCACTTTTGATTTAAATTAAAGGGGGGGCGGGAGGGGGCTACCTGGCGGGGGTGCGAACACAAACCACCACCCGGGGCCCCCCCAAAACGCAACAAATATCCCCCCGGGCGGGTGGCTTTCTCCCACGCCGCGACGCAGTCGTTGCTACTGAAATTGAGAGCAATTTTTGAGCTGCTCTCACACACACCAATGCAAAAATATAAATGTATTCTTTGCCGCCCTCTGTATTAAAGAATGGGCGTATTCAGCAGATAAATCCGATTTACGATTTGCGATTGCTTATAATTCTCTGCTGAATAACAATGATTGCTAAGTTTAGGTTATTTTCTGGCTTTAGTATATTTGGTCAAAAATACATTCACACCATAAACAATTTAGGCTTTAGTATTAAATACATTTGACATTTGAAAATGGCTGTACGCGTTGAGAGTAAGCATTATTAATTAGAAATTTGGTGGGTTTTTAATCAATGACTTATATAAGGACTCATACTTATACTCTTGGCTTATATAAGGACAACAGACAGAACTTGCGGCGTTTCCTACAGCTTGCTTAATAGATATATGGCACCCATCAATTGCCCCAATCGCTCCTGTGATTCCACGCGATTTTTATTTAAATATTTGTGCAGTAAAAGTTTGCTGGGAGTCATTTGGCCAATTCATATATGTAGGCATAAGCCTCGATAGAGTCCCTGTTATGTTGTAAAATATTTGGTGGCCTGAACTTGTTGGAATGTCGAATCGATCGCCAACAGACGAGAAAGATTCCTGCTTACTTAGCAGCCAAATTGAAAATAGCATCTTCTTTGAAAAACATACATTTGCAATTGTTTCATTCTCTGTTAGTGCCGTTGCATTTGCTGTTACACCAAGAAGTTCCTGGAAAACGCAAAGTTAACAGATTTCTATTATCATGCATAAAATGTATTTCATTTATGAACCTCAAAAGTTGTGCGTGACATTCTAAAATGCGCCTTGAATTGGTCCATTCTGTACCTGGGAACTGTGTCCTCGTAGAATGATTTAGAGCGAATGCGATTCTTTTTGATTTTTCGATTGCCCCAATAGCGGCTACGAATGGGTTGCTCATTGACCAGATCAGCAACCTCCCTATCCCAATTAAATTAATGTTTCCACAACTCATTTTATGCACAATTTTTGAGAGCTGACAATTTGTTTTTAGTTTTGGGGTTAACAGTTGGCCGTGCAATCGGTAAACGGTCTCACCAATCATACATTTTATATGATTCCATCTCAGCAATCATGTTCGTCAAATTTATCAATCGCAATCGGCAATCACTGTATTCAGCAGGTAAAATCGGCAATCATAAATCAGAAATCGGAAATCGGATTTATCTGCTGAATACGCCCAATGTCTCAACAGAAATAAATTCCCTTTCGGAAATACTATTTGCTGTATATTCAAACAGGTGAACCTGTGCTCTTACTTGTTAGTTCCATAACTTAATGGATTTATCTCGGAATTAATATTAGATAATCGGCCCCGTTCCCAATTTCGAGTCGGTTTTCTTGTAAACGTTTGCATGTAGAGCTTAAACTTAACAATGTTATATAGAAGGTGGCAAGAATTTCAAAGGCTACTAGATTAGGTTTGACGAAAATCGGAATTGCCTAAGCAGCTGAAACCGATTGCTCAATGCCAAGTGAATTCAATTCGTCAAAAAAAGCGGACCTGATCTAGTAGCCACAGACATTTTGCTTACTTTTCATATAAAATTGTGAACTTTATCTTAAAAAAAGCAGCGTTTACACGGAAACCGACTCGGAATTCGGAACATGGCCGAATATTAGATATATTAGATACTTGTATCGAAATAAAAAACCGGATATAGTATCGAAACCGAAAACTGAAAAAAAAATTGAAAACCGAAATAGTACCTTTAACCTTAACATTGCTTTTGGGACGTACCCAATCCGGTATTGGAACCTGTTTCCCTGATTTAAACCACGTTCGGAATTGGAATAGATATTTAGAATTTTTATAGAAACGATATATTTGTTTCAAATCAAAAAGTCCGAAGCTGGATCTGTTCCGGTTCTGCGTCTTTTATCCATCAGATTTATAGCTTTAATTTGGGTAAGAAGATGGACTAAAATGGTGAACGATTTCATAAAATTTTAAAAAGTTTTTTTTCAGGGGTATTTATAGTTAAGCTGTTTAGTCTAAGTTGGATGTCAAAAGACTCATATTAGAACTCAGATATGTTACTTCTCATAAATTATTATTCGAATTTTATGAGCTTCTCAGATTGACTAGTACACTTGCCTTTAATCTCATTTGCACGTGTGGAAAACAGTTTTCTAGACGAAAAATGTAACTTTTCTGTACTGATTTTGTGCTACATTTTCGCTTAGAATTTCTACACGCGCGTGTAGGTTTCCAATATCTAAACGTTAATGTAGAAAACCTACATTTCCGTGTGGAATTTAGAAAGATTAAAGAAAAATGTTGAAATACTTTGAAAAAAAAACGCTGATTTTCTCTTGTCATGTAGCCTTTGCATTTGTCCACGCCGCATTTAACTTTTCTGCATGACTCGTTTACTTTTTTTATTTCTACACGTTCGTGGAGTTTTTCTAAACGCCACGTGTAGCTTTCTGTTTTCTACATTTGCATGTGAGATTTTGTAAGGTGAACTGCTTTTCTTTTAGGATTGTCGTTTTTACAAGTGGCGTGTAGCTAATTTTGTTTTCTCTGTGTAAAATAATTAAATCGTTCTCAGAAAACTCGTTTTATAAATAAGCCCGCCGTTCTCGGGATAAGAAAACAACGGATCGATCCTACAGTTGAAAACGCAAATTTATGTTTTCAGTACATTTAGAAGGGATTTTTTTGGCCCTTCGACAGTTTTCTCGGTAACCAAGATTTTCGTGCCTTCTTATTCATAACGAATATAAGATCTCGTTCAACTATTAAACCCGCTTTTGTCTTTAAAGTAGTAGATGATGTAAATATCCCTGTGTGTTCAAAGATATTGAACAAGTGCATTTGACTCCAAAGTACCACCCGGTGTTAAAAATAAATGGCGCTGGGGGAAAAACAATATTGTATAAAAAGGAATGCATCAATCAAATAAAGATTCAGCTTTAAGCAGTTGAGCTGGTCACTCACTTTCATTGTGTTTAATAAATTATTTTCATTTCTTAACTTCCCACCTATCCCAGCGTTCTAGCACTAGTAAAATAAACGATCGATCTAAGGAATTAAAATATACTGTAAATATTAGATTAATAAGTATGATTTTGTCTTAATTTTATATCTCAAACTCAAAACTCACTCTTTATCTACTCCTCCCCCAGTTCAGCATTGTGTTGTTCCTGCAAGCTAGTCCTCCCACAGATGGTTTTATTCTACGTCTCCTAGCGGAGACCATACAAAACAATGTGGCTGGTGAGCCCATCACACATGAGCGTACCGAATGGAATTTTGATCCTGAGGCGGCCAAAAAGGCGCGTGCCATTTACTATGAGGTATGTGGAGGTAGTTTTCTTCCTTCTTGATCTTATCTTTCCTTTTGAAAATAGAAAAATGGATTTCGTTCTGCGAAATTCATAGAAAGTCTGGGCATTGGACTCGATGGACAGCACGAGGAGCGACGTCAGCATCAAAAAGCACGTGATTTGGGTCGTTTGAATGGTGAACATAATGTCAACTATCCCGCTCATGCTGCTTAGTTATTAAGTAAATTATGACTTTAATAAATATAGGATACAGTCTCTCATCATACAAAACATAAATAAAAATCTAGCACATTGTCATCGTTTTAATTTGCAGCGATTAATTGTCATTGTGTGGCATTAATGTGCTTCACCAGGATTTGCATAATTTGCCCACGTTACATATGCGATTCGCAGTCAGTCGCTGTGAAGAAGGAGGAGGAGGACGAGAAGGAGCACTCTCCTGCCTGTTGTTGTGGTTTTAATAAACGTTATTAGCGACTGCCAGAGACTGCAAATTGCGGCAATTACATTTGGCTAAAGAGCGCAAAAGCGCAAAGCAGCTACTTACTTTCGTAATTTCATAATGCCGAGCCATAATTGAAGCCAATTTCGCTTCGAGGAATCAGGACAATGTGCTGTGCAAGGAAAAAGTGACAAGGCGGGGAGAGGCAAAAAAAAAAAAATATGTTGTAATGAGAAAATTTTTTCATATATGCAGCAAAATTTTTGTCGAGTGATTCTGGGAAATGTTAACGTATTTTTCTAGGTGTTGGAAATGGTCCAATTAGGAGAGCAAATGAATAACTGAACAAACAACTACGAGAGCAGCTGAACAACTGATGAACTAACATACAGTGGTGCTCATAGACTTAAGCCACTGCCACTACCATAAACTGTTTTCTTAATAAGTTTTTTGAACATATTTATTTCGGCCTGAAATTTTTACATTTTGCTACACTGTTATTTAAGCAGATCACAGTAAAAAATGACAAGTAGGAATTCGGGGGTTCCCAAAAAAATTGACTAAATGTCAAAAAGGAGTATTGCGCTCTGCTCATATACTTAAGCCACTTTGAGCTAAAATCGTCAAACTTGTGTTTTTTCCGGGAAAGTTGTGCTAGTTATTTTCTAAACTAAAATATTGAATACTAAATACGTATCCTAAAAATAAAAATACAAGTCCGGCCGAAAGAAAGCTAATATGGGAATATTACGAAAAAAACACAAGTATTCTACAAATTTGTAAGACCTTACATCTTTCGCGTGGCAAAGTCAGAAATGCCATTGCATTTTATAAGAAACATGGAACCTGGGAAAATATTCCACGTGAAAAGCCCAGGAAAACCACTTTAAACGACGATCGACGGATTGCCAAAATCATTAAAGCCGATCCGTTCTTGACTTCGACGCAAATCAGAGGTCAAATGGTGGCAGATTATGGAGTGAATGTGTCAGCTCAGACCATAAGAAGACGGCTAAATGAATTCGGGTTATATGGACGCATTGCCCAAGAAAAACCATTGCTGTTCATTAAAAATGTTAAAAAGCGCCTTCAATTCGCCACAGAGCATATTCAAAAAGGTCCCAATTTTTGGAACATGATTGTTTGGAGCGACGAATCCAAGTTTAATGTCTTTAGGGAGTGATGGTAAACCATATGTACGACGTCCTCCCAACAAACAATTGGACCCCAAATACACGAAGAAGACCGTTAAACATGGTGGCGCTTCGATTATGGTCTGGGGCTGTTTCACCGCATCGGGCGTAGGTCCCCTAGTGAAGATAGAAGGCATTATGAACGGCGAAATGTACAGGGACATCCTTATTAACAATTTATCTGAAGAATATGCCGATAATTTGCCACTTGCCTGGATATTTCAACAGGACAACGACCTGAAACACACCAGCAAGATAGTCAAGTCGTGGCTTAACCAAGAGGCAATCAATGTTTTGCAATGGCCACCGCAGAGCCCCGACTTGAACCCTATAGAGAACTTGTGGGGAATTCTTAAACAAGTCGTTGGCCAAAAAAACCAGCAAATAAAAACGATTTGTGGCGAATTTTGCAAGAAGAGTGGAAGAAAATCACCCCTCAACAGTGCGCACGTCTTGTGGATTCAATGCCAAAGCGTTGCTCCGCTGTTCCTAAGCAGAAAGGTCATCCCACTCAATATTAAAGTAAATTTATTAAAAGTATAAGGAATATTGGGCAAATTTTAACTTTTTCAAACATTTTTTTCCAGGTGACTTAAGTATGTGAGTATCTGACACAAAAAATTCGAGCTGTGAAATAAAAACTTTTCTTAATTTTCGCTTAAATTCTTGGTTGAAGTCTTCTGTAGTAGGGGGCGTGGCAAATATCAAAAATACACCTGATCTGCCAGCATGTATAAGAAGTATAAGTTCCTCACACTCCAAACCTATAACTCGTAAGGCAGTGGAAACTTCCAGAGTTCGGTAAAAGCTTCGCGTAGACTGAAAAGCTCTCCCACTCAAAAACAGTATGAATCATGGTTGTATGTGTGACCATGTCTTTTGAACATGATTGCTTTAGGGGAAGCTGGAAATAGAGAGCAGATCAAGCATCGTGACGCTTTAAATCACGCGTAACAAAACAGAGTTTTGTTGGGCTTCATTCAATTTTAAGAACAGTATAAACAATGACTGTAAATATGACCAAAGCTTTTGATCATAATTGTTTTAGAAAAAGATAGAAATTGGGAACAAGTAACGTAACGCTTTGAGTCACGCATAACAAAATAAAGTTTTGTGGGCTTCCATTCCACACGTTCCATTCACTCTAAATCTCTAACTCGTAAAGCAGCAGTCGAAACTTCAAGAGTTTGAAAAAGCTTCGCGTAGACTGAAAAGCTTTCCATCTCAAGAACAGTATAAATCATGACTGTAAGTGTGAACGAGGCTTTTGATCATGGCAGCTTTAAAGTAAGACAGAAGTAGAGAGCAAACAAACAAACGTGACGCTTAACGTCACGCGTAACAAAACCGAGTTTGCTGGGCTTCTTTCAATTTCATTTGCTAGCGAAATCCAATTGAATCAGTTAACCAGAACCAGATCCGACAATCAGCAGATTAACACGCCGAACAATGTAAAATTGGCAACTGGTTGGCAACGGAAATTAACTGGGCAATGACATCAATGAGGGCAAACTGCGTTAAATAAATAAAATTACGCACAATTTTGCATCCATTCAGTTCAACTGCCAAACGGAAATGCATAACGGAAATTACATTACATTGCCTTTCTCCTCCCACCCCCCTTTTAAGCTCTGGTAAATGCAACAACGATAACACCATAAAATTGTTTAATAAATTGTTAATACAACGTTGTAAATAATTCGTTGATAAAGCGGCAACTGTGGGAATCTGGCCAGTTGTTGTTGCTTTTATGACACTAATTTAATACAAAATCAAACAGCCAAACAGCCCAGCGATAACAGTCTGAACATTATTAAAGCCAAAATGTGTAATACAATCATAATGATATTTTTGCTATGATGATATTCATTAGCTTTATCAGCTTCACTGACAACATCAAATAAAATACTTTTGCATCATCAAAAAAAAAAAAAAAAATAAAAGAGTTCGATAAGGCTTATCATCAGGTGGAATCAATTGGCCCGTTGTTGGGTATTAACTTGCATTTTGTGACGATTTTTCCCACTGCCAGCCGCCCCCTCATCCTGCTTTGCCTGACATCAATTGCTGTGAAAGCGGATTATTTGTCATAAAAAAGTGAAATTTATGTAAATGTTGCGCGCTTTTGGGCGCTGATTCTGATAATATGTGAATTGATTGATATTATTAGGCAGGTAAAGCAGCTATGAATAGATGTGAATTGTCAATGGAAAGGGTATGATACGCAATAGGGAGAAGTGGAGTTTACTTTAACTACTTTCCTACACTAAGAGGGAAATCTAAACATTTAAGTATAAAATCCTTAATTCAAGAGTGTTTTTGCTTAAATCCCTAAATTCTTGATTTCAAAAATTTGATTTGAATATGATTCTGCATTGATTTAAGAACTTTTGGAGCACCATATAAGCCTAGCTTAGACTTGCTTTATGTGCTTATAATGCTTGGATAAGGAACTTTAATAACAAGTGAGAACCAAAAGAACTTAATTTAAGACAACATTCTCTAAGTTTAAACTTCTTTGATCTACCACTAATACCAATATATCCTTACGACAATCTCTTTTGATGTGGATTTTCTCACTTGTAGCAAAATGTTCTCACTTTGAAATCAATTTTGATATGAGTTGATATTCTTCCGTTTTTAAGAACATGTAAACCTACGTGGGTCAGGCTTTAAACCTGCTTATAGTATACAGTGCGTGTGCGATTGTGCTGCTTAGAGAGTGTGCCCATGCCTAGTAGTTAGCATTGTGCTGTAAGTGGATCTCAACATTCTAGGCTTACAAAACTAGGCGACACGACCACCTATCTTCTTTCATTTCAGCCTTTCAGAAAAACAAAGAAAAATTTTTGTCGGACTGTTCTGGGGATCGAACCCAAGACCTTTTCTACTCAACGAGCAAGAATTGAATTGCCGTTTTAGCTCATTGCTCCATTGCACACATTTGTAACCGCACATCTAAGGGCCGTTTTCATGTGCCTGTTTTTGCATATGCAGATGGATTTTATGTACTTGCATATCTAATGTTCAAAATGAGCAGTGCAAGTTCACTTTTACTTATATTTTCCAGTGGGGTGGTTGAGTTATGTACAATTGTGATGATTTCAAGCACATTTCAAACATTTGTTCTTAAAAATGTTAGAGAACATCTGGGTTTTGCTTTGAATAGAACAGGTTTTTCACTCTGAGTACTTAAAATTTCAATTATGATTTATTCCTGGAAGTATTTGAATTAAGTATAAAACATTCTTAAATAATAAACGGAAAAGCAAAGCTAGCTTCGTCTGTGCCGAAGTTTTAACACACTTGAAATAGACCACTCCTTTGGCAGCTACATGAAGTTACCATTCGATCCACGGGGTTCCGAAATATGTGCAGTGTGCAGCTAAAAGATGACTCTGTGCAAAATTTCATCTCGTTAGCTTCAGAACTGATGGACTAGCTTGCATAGAAACAGATAGACTGATGGACGGTCAAAACTCAATAGACTCAGCTCGTCATACTGATCAAAAATATTTATGCTTTATCTGGTCGGAGATGATTCCAAACTTTTGGGCAAAGTTGTAATACACACAGAGAAAAAAAAGTCAGGTTCATATTGATTCCAAATGACAGAAAAATTTTTTTCGGCACATTACTTCATTCAAATAAGACTGCTTTTCATAAGCATTCAGAATTCAAAGCAATTCAAAATTGTTTTTATTCATGTGAAGTTCGACATAAAAAAGTATTTTCGTGCGTTCTGGAAATCAGCCTTAAAGCAGTCTTATTTGAATGAAGTAATGTGCCGAAAAAAATTTTTCTGTCATCTGGAATCAACTTTTTAAATTATATCATTTTTTTATTTTTTTTCTAAATATTTTCATACATATCAATTTGATCTTTGTCAAACAGTAAGCCGTAAAAAGGTAAAAAAGCACGTTTTCAATTCAAGTACAAAATACAAAAAAAATAGTATTACAATGGAAGCTACAGAAAAAGAGTAAAATGCTAACTTCTATAAGCCGAATCTGTTCCTGAAATTCCCTTTTCTTAAAGACACTTTTCTTAAAGACTGATGGTAGATGATAGTCTTTGGAAAATTCATGGCCCTTGGATCTGTACAGCCTATCAAGAGCGAATTGGGAATAGTTTTTGTACAATATAAGATTAAACCAAGAACATTTTGTCCTTGTTTAATGTGCGCTTATTTTGTTTCAAGAATGTATTGAGGTCGACCTTAGAATTTATAAGATTTTAACCAAGAGTTTTGTCTACTTATTTTAAGATTATTATTACCTAAGCTATGATCAAAAATATGTTCAAAGAGTTCGAAAGTTAATTTTTTATCTTACTATTATATATTGGTCTACTCAACCTATCGGAGACATTTAACATAGAGATCCCAGCTCTACCTTATTATATTCTGTTCTCACAATGGTTCAGTACTGAAGACCACCTTAGGGCTTAATGGGATTTAACTGGGAATATATGTCATCGAAAAGGGCCCATGTTCTCAGCCATTGTAACCTAACCTAACCTACTTATTATGTCTTAAAACATTCTTAGATCTAGTATTTTGAGATGAAAGAAATCGGATTTGAAATAAGAATGTTCGTACTTACTGTTCTATTGTCACCGTTTGTACCTAATTCAATACAAAGTTCGTGAAATTGGTTCTGAGTGTTCTCTCTGTTTTTATTTTTTGGTCTTAGGACGGTTATTACTAAAAGTAAAGCTAATTTTTACTTTAGGAACGAAATCATCTTAGTTAAATAAAGGTTTGTTATTTATTAAGCGACCTTTCTTATGTTTAATTAGTATCGAGTTTAGCTGGATTGTGGTCGAAAAAGTTGCGTTTGTTCATAGCTGTAAACAACTTATGCATTGATATACCAAAAAGAGCTGGATGCCTATACAGTACTGTTTCATGGATGTCAAAAGAAGCCAAAAATTTGCACTGGTATGTTGACAAAAGTTATTCCGAGTATGTTAAACGAACTTTAGTAGCCGTTGGCTAACATTTTTGAACTTCCATAAAATTGCGATTGTTTCACATTATTGTATACATGAATATTTGGACAAGTGTTTGGATTGTGGGTGTGGTTCATGAAACAGCTTAAGCAGCTGGGAACTTCAAAGAGCAATGAAAGCCAAATCTGATAAACGATACAGAAAGTCAAACTTTTTGGTGTTATGGTGCATAAGCATTGAGGCTTAAGTCTCTAGGCGAGAAAGCTTGAAGCTATTTAGCGAGCTAAGAACTGCACTTTAGATAATTATATATTTTTCATGATTCAGGAATTTTATATATTTTCAAGAGTTGTTACAGGTCATTATTGAATTTAAGTAAAAAATGTAAGGATCAAGGCATAAGTTAAAGATTGATCTTAAGAAAAAAAGTTCCTATGTCTAGCGTTTTCGACCTTAATACTTACGAATTTCATAAGCTTTATAATTAGACTATTTCCCCACTCAGAGGATGTACAAATATGTGTCACTAGCATCTTAAAGTCTACCATGATGATTCTCGTCCCAGAACTCCTGCTTTTTGTTGTCATTTTGCTGCCCGAGGGCTTAATAAACGTGGCCATATTTGAGTATGGCGAAAAATCGTATGAGGAGAGATATTTATGTGCGGTCTGTGGTGGGCTTAAGGTTCCTGTTCACTGAAGGAATATTAAATTATGAAACTAAATGTCAAACAAGCGCTGGGTTTCACTTGGCCAATTTGTTCTCCTTCCATGTTTGATTACGTCCCACAGGCAGCCAAGGATATTGAATAATTTTCTGTTTGTGTGTGTGTGTGTGTGTGGGTGTAAGCGGTTGCGGCTTGCTGGCCAACCTCAGCAGTTGCTTATTTGTTGCCACATATTACATTTTGCCAAACAGCAATTGAAAGTTAACTCTGCGAAACTATTTAAGGACAGCCCCAAAGGGTGACAGTGGGAGGCATCAAAGGATTAAATTTTGTAATGTACAAATTAGTAGAAATATTGGCTAGACATTGCATTAGCTGCGCCCCAGGACCCTCCCCATCAATCGATTCTGTTTTAAAAGCCTTTTCACCCCTACAACCGGCAGGTGAAGGGTAGGTGGAATTTTTTCTTAATGCATTTCCGTTGCGCAATTGAAGTCAAACTCAAGCCAGCCAAGGACTCATTGCAATGGCTAATGTACAACAACAATAAACCATAAAATGTCAACTTTTTGCTGCATGCAACTGAAGGAAACGAACCAAAAAGGCAAATCAGCTTTTGCTTGCCGCATAAAATGTAATTTATAAAATGTAATATAATATCAACAGCACACAGAAAGACAGAAAGCGAGAGGGGGAGGGGTGGTGGGGTCATCCACAACAATGCCATAATGTCAACTGCCTTTTGTCCTTGCGGCTCTGATGCTGGCGACCTGCTGCTGCTGCTACCGCAGCTACTGCTCCAGCTTGAGCTTCTCTCGCTTTCTGCAAGCAACATTTATTTTATTTCATTAAAAGCGGGCAAAAGTCGCCCTCCCTCGCACACCAGGCGGTCCTTCTGCTGGCATATCCTTGTGCCCCTTTTCCTTTTTTTTTGTGTAGTTGTTATATGAGGGTAATTGCAATGGCAATAGCTGGGCAATTTTAATTTTATTTATCATTAAACCAGCTTCTGTTGCTGACAGATTAGTTAGTTGCTCTGCTCCTTAAGCAATTATGACGTACGAGTGAGGTATGTACATATGTGTGTATGTCTGTATGCACCATGCACATTCATTCAATAAGTTTACCCCAGCCAAAAGCCATTTGAGTGCAAATCCATTATGCCTTCTCCGTGTGTGCAAACTTCTTCAGGCTTTGTTAAGCTTATTATGTACATAAGTACAAACACGTCATTACCAAGGCAAGCTTGCATACCCATTTGCATTCAAATCTTATAAATATGATCCCTACTTTCTGCCTAACTTTCTTCTTTAAAATAAACTATCCCAAACATTTCTTTGAGTTTTTTAAGCGAAGATACCATTTTGAATAAATGTGTCCAAACTATTACATTGTCTATTGCCCAAAAAATATGCTATGCAAAATCACTATAGTTGGTCATTTGTATTGAATTCTTACACAAATTATCAACAAGATCCACTGCATACCCATGGGCGGTACAAAATATGGTCATTTTGAACTCATGTATTCAATATGGTAAATCTTCGATTAAAAAAATCTTGGAAATAGTTGGGATTGTTTATTTTAAAGCTCAGAAATAGTACTTTACGATAATATCAAAGTGAGTCAAAACAAACGAAAAGGGTTTCCAAAAACTTGCTTTAAAAGAGTCCAAATTTAAATTTTAATCAACTTTATGCTCAAACTACCAAAACGTAATTGAACATTTAAGAAAACTGATTCATATTCAGCACACAAAAACCATCTAGAACAGCGATGTTCCCCATAGCCCCCAGGGGCCGAGCGCAAGCGGCTATACACGCACACGAGCCGAGCGCATGCCGAAGTCTGGCATATGAGCGTAAGCAGCGCTCTCTTTGCTTGCATTCGATGCCCAGACGTCGAGCAGGGCAGTTCAAGGCTGGGCTGCGTCGCTTTGATATCGCACACCAATACACTCTCACATTTTGGCCTCGCTCTTCTTGAACATCGCTGATCTAGAATCATTACCATCCCTTCAATATACTGGACCTTGTGGGAAATTCGGAAAAAAATTCATTCTGAGATCATGAATTTTCCTTCTTATCGAACTTCTGACATCAAACTAATACTTCTTTTATATCAGCCCAACCTTCCTTTGAATGTTTCCCCATTTAATAGAGTGCGTAAAGCAACATTTAAGAATGTTTGAGAAAGTTTTCTGCGACCCTTTTGAATGTTTCGTTCATGGCGAAAGAGCAGCGTGAGGCAACGTGAGGCTCTCAGCTCTGAAAAAATTCGCGTAAGCTGGCCCATAAAAACGTGTGCTTTAAATACCTATTTTTTGGGGTATATTTTTTTTTTGTTTTGACTTACTTTGATGTTATCGTATAGTACTATTAATTAGCTTTAAAGTAATCTATCCTAAATATTTCTAAGATTTTGCCAAGCGGAGATATTCCATTTTAAATACACACATCATCTAGAAACACCCTCAACTCTTCAATAAATTGAAAATAGTGTTTTTTTCTTGCCTTGTGCTACGTACGAAAACCCCAGAACTATTTTATTAAATCTCACATTCTAGCACAAAATTTATAAATCTTACTGGGCGCTCTTAGAGAAACCCTGCATGCAGAGCTACTCTGTGAATGAAAATTGAAGGGTTGGTTGTGATTCTAGATTCTAGATTTTCGATGCTAAGAAAGACCGAGCTTTCAGAAATTGTCCATCATGTCGAGATTTTTAGTAATTTGAGCTTAAAGTTGCTAAAAGAGCCTATTGTGACCCTTTTTTGGGAGCGTTTTTGGGGAAATCCATTCTTTTTGTTTGGACTCTGAACCATCGGAAAGTACCACTTCTTAGCTTTAAAATGAACTATCCCAAACAATTCTGCGATTTTTTTCAATGGAGATATACCTCTTTTAGCACTTGTGTAAGAATCCAAAAATATCCTATTTATTGCTTATGCCCCAAAGTATGCAATGGGTGGTATAGACTCTAATATAATTTGGTTTTATAAAAACAGTAAAGAAGGCTGGTCATTTGTAATGCACCAGCAACAAAATTCTAAAAAAACCTTACAAGGCTCTTCGGTTCTAAGAATCCGCGCATTTTTTATGTTCGTTTGTCAAATTTAATGTAATCGTCTCTCATTAAGCACCTACAGTAATCTGCTATCATGTTAATGTCCCACTTCCTGCACAGAGAAAAAAGTCCATATCCATTTGATCTGGGCTGGTTAATTTGATATTTGGCAAATATAATTTTTTTCATTTCATTTTGATGCTAAAAAATGTCAAATTGAAGCTAAATAATATCGTTTTGATATTTAATATTAAATTTTTGTGATTAATATCATTATTATATTAAATTAATATACTTTTGAGCAGAAATTTCATCAAATTGATTTGGAAAATTTCCCTTTTATATGAATTTCAGATCATTTTCAACTTTATCATACCGGCTTTTAATGATTTGAAAAAATATAACATTGACCCCAGATAATACAAGTTTTTTTTTCTGTGTGGTACCTTTTCTCCATTTTTTTTGATACCCTGGTGGAACCTCTCACTGAATAGCCTTGTGAGGTTTTTTTTAGAATTTTGTTGCTGGTTCATTACAAATGACCAGCCTACTTTACCTTTTTAGGAAACAAAACCAGTGCTTAAATTGCTTCAGTCGAAGCAGCAAAAGTCGCAAAATTTTTACTTTTTCCAGCTACAATTTTTTTTTCTAAACTGTTTAGGTGAGTTTGATACTCAGAAATAAAGCAATACACAAAAGAATTTTTGAAAATTCTCACCAGAGCTGGCTCGGCTGTTGTGGGTGGTGTGCATTCTGCGATCGAAGCGAGCAAAAAGGAGTATCTAGTAAATTTCATGAAGGAAAATTCGAACGCTCTCGCTACTCACCTTCAATATGAATTGTTGCTTTTGCCTTTGCTTCTAAGAAAAATCAGAAGTCGCTGTTGAAGCAAGCACACAACCTGATTTCTGACAAAAAGCAAAGAGCGCCAGAAGTTGTCGGTTAACGTGTTCTTGTCATTTTGCTTTTCGCTGCTTGCGATCAGCAGATCAAGCCGGAGCTGCTGCTTCAGGTCCGCGACGACAGTCGGAGCAGTAAGCGCTCTGCTTTTGCAAGCGCAGACAGCAGCCCCGTTGCTCGACACTGTTTTTGATTGTTTTTCTGCACACACATACTACATTTCAATGTGTTTGTGCGTACGCGCTCACTCTAACACTCTCTCTCTCTCTCTCTCGTTGTAATTGTTGTTGGTACCATAATTTATTTTATGGCTGGTGCTGCTAACTGAAAGAGACGAGCAACTTCTGTCGTGCTTGTGCTTTTGACGAAATTCAAGAGCAGAGCGCTTGCTGCTGCTGCGACTGGCGTCGCGGACCTGAAGCAGCAGCTCCGACTTGCTCTGCTTATTGCAAGCAGCGAAAAGCAAAAGGCAAAGGAAACGTTAACCGACAACTTCTGGCGTTCTTTGCTTTTTGTCAGAAATCAGTTTGTGCGCTTGCTTTGACAGCGACTTGTGATTTTTTTCAGAAACAGCAGCAAGTCAAAAGCAGAGGAAATGAAACTTGTTGCAGTTATTGCAGAGTCTCTACCACCCATTGCATACTTTGGGGCACAAGCAATAAATAGGATGTCTAAAAGAGGTATATCTCCATTGAAAAAAATCGCAGAATTGTTTGGGATAGTTCAGTTCAAAGCTATTTTGTGGTGCTTTCCGATGGTATCAAAGAGACAATAGAATAGATTCCCCAAAAAACGCTCCTAAAAAGTTTCAAAATAGGCACTTTTTGCAACTTTAAGCTCAAATTACTAAAAATCTCGACGTGATGGACAATTTTTGAAAACGCAGTCTTGCTTAGCACACCAAAATCATCGAGAATTACTAACAACCCTTCAATATACTGGAAAATGTCGAATTTTGTCTAGAGGAATGGCAAAATGTCCCAAACCAAGAAAACCAGTGCAGATTAGAGCTGGAGAACATCGATGGTAACATTTTTCCCTATACAAGCCTCGATTTGGATTCTTTTAATACGACTAGCAAAAACAGCCTTGGGGCACATCTGAAGCAATAGTTACTTTATATTATTAATCTAAGAATCCTGGCAATAAAAAATATAACAAACATCCGGGTCTATTGTTGTTTACTCTAACATTTTACATATCATCACACGAAAAGAATATCCTAACCAAAACTAGCGAAAATCCAGGATCACAACAGCTACTGCTTAGATGTTAATGCAGTATCTCGTCAGTACCCACCCTACCATGAGCTTTCATTGCTATAAAAATATTTGAAAACTCCCAAACTCTATCACTGTCTCATTTTACTTTCCAGGAAACATCACAAAATAATAATTACCAAGGTTATTATTGTTTGTTTAATAGAGAACCTGTTACGGTGTTTACAACAAACATTTCATCGAGACTACTCTTCTATACTGTAAAAATAGATTCAATTGGGATCATTACGTTCTTAGAATTCTCAAGTTTTAATTCGCAAAATTGTGTATTTGCAAAGGTCTTGTTGGTAGCAGCGCTTGAAACTCACTGATGAGATTATCCAAAGCTGTCCATATGTACAAAGTCTTTGTTGATTTCTCTGATTATTGAATTATAATCAATCCAAGACTTTGAGACGGCTAACCAGCACTTTGACTAAAACCAAAATAGGTCGCTAAAACCCATAAACATTATTTCTATTTAATCTGAAGTAATAAAGTGCTTTGGGAAAGCTAGCAGAGTCTTAAAATTTAAAAAAAAAAACATCGATGTTGTATCGATGTTTTACTCTGTTTCTCCAGTGCAGATGGTGAAGAATTTGTTACATCTCAGAGTAATTTCCCAAAGAAAATTTATAGCATTCAACTATATTCCGACCAGTTTAAGATATTCAGCAGATTAATTAATAATTGCCAGCCCCAAGGTACCATAATAAAGTTAAAGCAAACAAACGGTTCTGGTCTGTGTCTGGCCAGCCGATTGGTGCAACCCAAACCAGCTGCAGCCCTCATGGGGGAGAGGTTTCCAAACAATTACAGACAAATTGCGTTTAAATGAAATTTTGCAATGTTTCGATATTTTTGTTGGTTTTTTTTTTGTTGTGGGTGGGGCGTTGCGATGCGCCATTTGCTGTTCCTCTTTTTGGGGGGCTTTGTGAATGCCAAAAAAAATTTCATTACAATTCAGGCTGAGGCAAAAAGCGACGCACAAAAGTATGCAACGTAAAATTGCGGTGCAGGAATAAAAAAAAACAGCCACAACTGCAGTTCAGACAAAGATTAAATGAACGCTAAACTGGCAAAAAACTGGAGTCCCCCCCGACACACACACACACACACACCCGAAGACTCCACCACAATGTCTGCATATGTGCTAATCTCTGGGCGTTGATTTTTTGTTGCAGCTTTTAGGCGCAAACGTTTATTGCATTTAGTTTTCATTTTCTGGTTGTCCCGAAAAAAACCCCCAAATTGCTTTTGCCTCATACTGGGTAGAGGGACGGGGTTCCGGGGGGTGAATATTTGCACATGCTGGGCAAAATTTAAGCGCTTTTAAACACAATTGTTATAAATAAACAAAACACACAAAAAAATGTAACAAATTTCATTTCTGCAACGTTTTTGTTTGAGTTAAAATTGTGTGCAAGTTTTTTGTATATTCGTGGCAAGCAAAGCAAATAAGGAAATTTACAGCACACTCACACACACACACACACATGCACTCACAGGCGCGCGCACTTATGCACCAACTCGAATGCAATTTTGCCTGAGATATTAAAAAATTTTTTGCGCCTCTTTTTTGTTTTTTTTTTTGGTTTTTGGGTGGCCAATTGTGTGTTACATTTCCGAGTTTGTGTGGGGGAGTCGGGACTCGGTGCTTTTTATTTTATTACGCCTACATTATGAGCTGGCCAACAGCAACAATAACAAATGAAAACCGTTTTTAATGAAATTTTTGAACAAGTTTCCAAGTTGCTCTGATGAGCCTTTCAACTGAAATGATTTCTCAATTGTTTCATTTGCCAATCTCTGCATATGTGAGTTTATCTCGGCTTTTTTCCTGGGCACGCTTTACCGTGCCACAGCGACACACAAAAGGTGTGTGATTACAATTGTTGTTTGGCTTGGACCAACCACGCCCACACAAGGTGCACAACAGAACGACGACGATCAAGCGCCTTATTGTCCACTTGGCTGTTATTTGTTTGTTTGTTTGGCTACAGTTTTGCATTTTTTGTAGGTCCGCCTCAAGCAGCAGCAGCTCTTTGTGGCACACAGCACAGTAGCCATTTGGCCATTTTGGTCATTGTTTGCAGTTTTATGTAATTCAAGTGCACAAGCAGCAAGCACAATGCCGGAGGAGCTGGAGGGCAGGTAATTTCCAATGAATTCCACACACGCATCCTTGTTCCTGTTTCCACCTACTCAAACAAAGGGAAAAATCAGTCCAGGAAAAATGCAAAGGTGACAGAAGCAGCCGCATAATTATCTAGAAAATATTTCGGTCGGCAAAATGCAAAGGAGCAGCTCATCTGATATATGCTCTGGGATCATACTCATATCCGCATTCACATGTGGTTGTGGTCGGGTGTGTGTGTGTGTGTTTACTTGGAAACAATGCCGATATCAATCGATGTGTGGCTTTGGCTTCCTCAAACTAACAAAGAAGTTGGTCCAAATTTGCCTCTAATGACCAAAACTACTCACAATTACTTTACGGGGAAGTGTCTTAGATGAATTGAAAAAGTTTATTGGGAAGCGTGCAATGCAAAGTTTGAGCCAAAATGAAATTATAAGAGTGAACTGAAACTCAGAATAAGAACGGTGTGAAGCAAGGATACATCACTTTACCCTACAAGTTTTGCTTACTGTGAAACGACAAGAACAGGTTAGGTTCTGGACCATGATCCGTCCCTTATAGATGAATGAATGTACACAGGAAAAATTGGCTCGTAAAGATTTATTTGATCTCAACCTTCGGATTAAAATGTAAAGTACGAGTCGTACTAGATCGAGTTTGATACAAGCTCGAAAGGCTTGCAACAACCCTCAAACACGAGTGTATCGATCCAAAAAGGCTAATTTAAATCTCAGATCCGTGCTTGAAAGTCAAATAATCCTGACTCAAGATTGAAGCTAGAACGGAAGTCCTACACCCAGAGAAATGTAGAACGAATCGGCGAGAACGAATTCTTCTTGGTTTTAGTATTTTTCTTCTTGGTTTTTTTATGAAGAAATCTTCTCGGATCCAAGAAACAATCGTTCTCGACTTCGAGCTTGATGGCGAGGGAAATGCGGGGAGCCAAATATCGGAGAGCGCGAGCAACAAATGAGAACAATTCTCTCTCTCGCTCTCAGCATTGGCCGACACTGGCACCGTCAATTTATAATACGACTTAGAAGCCGCGGTAAACACACGAGGTGTGGTGGTGTTGGCTGCGCGGTGGTGTCAGTGAGTGCAGGCTTTCGAGGTCCCGAGTTCGAGTCCCAGTCAGGGTAAGTAAAAAATAAAATTTTATACAAAAAATTGTTAAAATAATCACAACAAAAGGAAGTGGGGTGGTTGGTATTGTGCTACCACCGATCCCCCCTCCCTCTATCTATTCTTGGAATCGAGAACTTGTTTTTGCTTGCAACCAAGAAGATTTATTCTTGATATCAAGAAGACAAATTCTAAGACCAAGAATACTCTTCTCAAAATTGTATTCTTGATTTCAGTATTTTTCTTCTTGGATCCACTAATATTCGTTCTTTCCGTTCTTTCAACATTAAATATTCTTGATATTAAGAACGATCTTCTTGGTTTTTTTTCTGAGTGTATGTCAAAGCAAAAGAACGAATGCTGCCTTGGAACTCCCAAACAGTTTAAGCAATGTTCGCATGAGGAGGAAGCTGATGCTAAAGATAAAACCGGGGTATAACCTAGAGCCGGCAAGAACTTGCTGGTTTGAAAATCAAAAAGGTCGTTGAATAAGTCACATGGGGCTCTTGTGGGTACCATCAAGTTTGAATTTCGAGCTTAAGTTAATCTCGGCCATTCTTGAAGCAATCGTTTTTCGAATAGAGTGCAGTTCGAATATCGAGCTCATTTTAATCACGGCCAAACTTGAACCAAGCCGATTTCAAGATCAAAAAAAGTGCGCAGAGAAAAAAAATATGTAAAAACTACACGAAAATTTAGTTTTTCTACACGTTTCACAGGGATTTTCCACCCACTACGATTGTGTAGATTTTCTACATGCCATGTTTAGCTTTCTCATTTCTACATGCGTCGTGTAGCTTTTCTACATGCCACGTTAGGAACATATTAAAAAATAAAAAGAAAATGGATGAAAGCTTACTTCCGCTCGGCTGAAGTTTTGTATACTCTTGCAGCCTCCATTGAAAACAAAAAAGTTTTTCTAGTTAAGACTACTTTTCGGACCTTACTTTTCCATGGGAGCTATACTATATATTTGTCCGATTTCGACCAAACTTAGTAGAATCATGGAAAAGCATAACAAACTAACATGAACCAAATTTGCAGTCGATTCCATTGAAAACAAAAAAGTTTTTCTCACTAGAACTTCTATTTCGACCGATTATTCGTACTGCAGCTATATGCTATAGTCACCCGATTTCAACAAAAGTTTGTAGAATTGTGTAAAAGTGTGTAAAATATATGTATAAATGCCAGGGTTATGAACGTTTTCATTGAAAACAAAAACGTTTTTCTCAAAAGAATTAGTTTTTCGACCGATCGTTCCTATGACAGCTATGTGCTATAGTCATCCGATCCATCCGGTTCCGACAAATGTGCAGCTTATTTTTATTTTTGGTGAAGATAGCTTACAAACTTGGTTACTTTTGGTTTTGCGTCTTAAGATTGGGATAGCTTACGTAATTCAGCCACGTAATGCATTAAGTCCAGAAGTCAAGTCCAACTGTGGTAAAGCAGCATTTGCATACATTTGATGCGAAATGATCGTCTACTTCGAGACCGAGACAACGAAAAATGGTTATTGCTTGTGGAGTCGAGACCAAATGTCTGCTAGTTGAACTAAACGACCAAGTTTATTCAGAAACTTCCAATGCGTTCACCTCCAATTCAATTATTAAATAATTATGCGTGCAGAGGCAGAAAAGCCAAAGCAGACGTCCAAGTGCCGCTGCCGTGAAAAGCTAGAGAAAAGGAAGATAGAGAAAGCGCGCTTACAGTTAACCGGGGCTTATGCAAGTACAACGGCGAGAGAAAGGCAGCGCAGTCGCTGCTGCATGCATTCGCAATATGTGTGTGTGCTTGTGTCGAAGCGACACCGTGGGCAATAATCAAATCAAAACAATGTATTTAAGTTAGGTTAAGCTGGTCCACGGGACTAATAGGAAATAACTACTTAGGTTGTATTGGTTGGGTGACCCAACAATCGTCAAACTCTCTTTTTGAAGAAAGCGATAACAAAATCGAGAAAAAAGTTTACTGGGTCAGATTTCGGCCAGTTATGAAAAAAGATCTACATAGTAGCTCAGATTTGTAATGTTTTTTTGTTGAACCGAACCAACATAGTGGGTTCGGTTCGGGATAGGTAGTAGTAGTAGTTTATTTTGGTATAACGTGGCTTGGTTTATAACCATCAGCCATAACTTAACATATTGAAAAACATTAGAATTTGAATTTAAAAGGAACAATAAGTAACAGAAAGAAAAAAGAAACATTTTGGTTTTTGGCTACTTAAAGATATTCATTTAAGATCGCAAGGCGGTATTTCAGCGCATGTTGTAGGAATGAGGACAGCATCTCCCAGTGTTCTCCGTTCAGCCAGCTTATAACCTCGATTTCCGATAGGGAAGGTTTGCTGAAGTACAAGCTGCGTAGTTCGCCCAAGATTGGACAGACCCCGATTAAATGCGCAACATTCTCCGTTACATGTAGGTTGCAGAGAGTGCAGTCAGTGCTGATGGAGTTTACATGCGGCCTATAGTTCAGATTGAGCATTTCAAATCGAGCGCGGCATATCATGGAGATAGATTGAATTCCTAAACGATCTTGAAAATAGTTCAGAGTTCCAAGGTTGTGGTTCAGTTGTTTGTAGATGGTTGTGCGCTAAGTGTAGAAAGTTTTCCCTCTCTCGGAACTCGATATTTTCCAAAATCTGCTTATGAGAGGCTTCCCAGGACTCTGGACGATCAAGGTCGATATCAATGTTACAAGCAGATGCTGTGGCTTGCCATTTCTCGAACACCTGAGTTTTGTTAGCTAACATCATGCCTGCTACAATACGGGGTAATCTTTCGCTGGGCATATCAAAGACTTTTCGGAAGTATTTGAAGTGAGTTTGGAGGCAGTGTATGTGGAGCGATGGAAGGCCGGTTTCAAGGTGTATGGCGTAATTAGGAGTTGTACTTGGAAGTTTGAAAATACGTTTAATGAACATCCTTTGTAGGCGCTCAACTTCTTCATACTGGCTACACCCCCATAGTTGCGATGCATAGCACATTACAGACCTAACAGCAGCTTCAAACAGGCGAAATTTGGTGCTTGGCAGGATAAGCGGTTTTCCAAAAAAGTTTTCCACGTGCTGTTTATCGCTTTCTTTGAGTCCAGCAATTTCTCCTGGAGGTGAGGCTTAAAATTCATGTTTCCTGATAGGGTGACGCCTAGGTATTTAAACCTGGTTACTGTCTCAAGCTCAGCGTTATTAAGGAACCACTTATCGACTCTAGGCGTTCGTCCACGGCAGTCTTTAACCACCATTACCTTTGTCTTCTCCACATTTATTTGTAGACTCCACAGCTGGCAGTAGTCGTATAGCTTATTTATCATGCTTTGCAGCATTTCAGGGGTCTCCGCCAGGAGCGCCATATCGTCAGCGTACATCAACGTTTTTACATTATGACCATTTACATCCACCCCGCCGGGCAGGAACGATGATATATCGTTGGGATAGGTGCAATTGCTTTTTTCACACTTAGGATGGGCTTAAGGTTCGGTTCACAGCGAAGAATATGTTGGAGTTCGGGGTGCGAACCGGTTCGCTTTTAAACTGTCTTGTAACCTGAGAAAAAAGCTTTAAAAAAATCAACCATTTCATTGATAATTCCCAATGTTTTTCTCATCAAAGTACAAGCGAACTCTCCCACTAGTGAGCCCCCAACCTTTTTGGACTCTTCTATGTGTGGCAAGTCCGCAGGTTTCGCAGTTCGTTCAAATTGCAAAAAATAACATGACCGCAGGGCTTGCTCCCTTTTTTTTCCCAAAAGTCTGCGGGTTGCTGCTTAGTTAAGTCATCGTCGTCGTCGTCGTCGTAGTCGTTGTCGACTGCTGTCTATATTGACACAACATGCCAATTTTGTCGTGGCAGGTGGCGGTGGCGGCCTGGTGGCCTGCGGCTTTGTGGGTGTTACAAAGACCCCACAAAACTGTGAAAGAGATGGCCGTCATATCAACTGACAAAATAATTAATTTTATTCGAGTTTTTCGTGCTAGCTGCCTGGCATACGCAATGTGCGAAAAAAAAGTGCGACGAAGAAACGTTTAGGTGGAGTGGTGAGGGGATGGGAGGGCAGGGGGCGTAACGCGTGGCACACCGCCCACTTGGAAGTCGCAATTTCAGCTTTGGCTTGTAATTAGTTTTTGGCAAAAAGTTTTTTCTCCGTGCTTCTCAACTTCGGTTCCCTGCTCCTTCTGGGCTTTTCTTTTTTATCCACTTCGTCTCGTATTTTATTGAATTTTCTTTTCATTTGTTTGTTGATTTTTGGGATTTGGCGCATTTCGTATGCACAACAAATAGACTGAGGGGAGTGTAGGAGGAGCAGGAGGAGGCGGAGCCATTGAGACAAATCTCTGTGTTTATCTGGATGCTGCTGCTTGCCAATAAATTACTTTGTAATCAAGTGAATTCAAGTGCAAAACCAGTAAAGGAAATGTTCAGTTGGTTGTAGTCAAATTTCCGCTCTCTTTGAGAGGATCATTGATCTAACATCATCCATTGTCTCTGACAACTAATTACAAAAGTCCATACTTTCCCTCCTAAAAAACCTCTCAAAAACAGATAAAAATCAAAATTAAATACCCAAGCTCTATATAACAAAGCACTGCCAAGAGCACACCCATCCATCCTCCAACTGGCAAAGCACATCCGGCACAACCAGGCAAGACGGCAGGCAGGCAGGCGGGAAGACAATGGCTGAAGGCAGACTGCAAGTAGACGAAAACTTTTTAGTTGGATTACACGATGTGAGGGTAAGAGCGAGCACGCACGAGCGAAATTCGTTTTATTACTTTGATATATTAGATTTAATGGTTAAGAAAAATGTTGCCTCCCCAAGCTTCCCAGCTTTTCCCAGCCCTGGGGTTGTTGTCGTCGTTGCAGTTAACCTTATTAAAAGGTGAACACAGTCATGGCACCAGAGAGAATTGCCACAATGTGTTTACACGCAGCTCAAATGGGATGATAGATGGGGGGGTTGGGGGTAAGTGTTAGAGTGGGTGGTGGTTTGGAGAGAGGGGCTAACACGATAATGACCTCGTTGGTATAAGTCTCTCTCTGTGTGTTTGTTTGTGTGAGTAACAAGAAGCCTTAACCAATGAGCTTTCACTTGATATGCGCATGCTTTATGAGAGTGAGAACCACAGACACTGAGAGTTGCCAAGAGATAAAAGCCCCACACCCCTTTAGAGAATGCTTCCCCATTTGATGTGCTAATTTAGAAATTACAATGAAGTGCTGCAGCCTTCAATGAGTTTGAGTTTGACTTTGATTCAATTTGTCATTTCACACTTGCCCTAAATGGCTTTTGGTTGTCAATTTGGAGTGGAGGGAGGACAGTGGAGATTTAAGCCCCTACGATAAGTGGCTCCTTAAGCTAATTACGGGCAAATAGTGAAACCAAAATATTTCCAGGGTGTTGCGTTATTCGAGAAACTTATATAATGGGGAGTTATACAATTTTGGAAGTTGATAGAGGAAAGATTCTATGCAAGAGGTGCTTAAAGCCTTTGCCCTAGTGGCACAATTGTTTTTGTTTTAAACACATAGATCACTAGGCAATAATTGATCTTTTCCCATATCTTTTCTGTGGTGGTTGCTGTTTGGCAAATGATTTATGCAGTGCCGTAGTATTTCGCACAAGGGAAGAGGAGCAACAGTTTAACGCCGAGTCCAAACGGCAAAGTTTGAGAAGCTGGTGAAGGTGACCGCGTGTGAAAGTTAGATGTCCTGCGGCAGGATCGAACCCACGACCTCTTGCGCAGCAGGCAAACACACTGATCGCCAGCCACAAATATTAGTAATGTTAAAGTAGTGATATGTTTAGAGCCAAGTTCTCATCTTCTAGATAATTGCAATATTTACTCTGTTATTTGTTAGTTTAAGTGACAGATAGCTCTATGAAGAAGATGTGAAATCGACCCTTAGTAGGGTTGCCGGATATTTCAAAAACATCTATATCGATATTTTCGATACAAATATTTTGTGGTGAAAATATCGATAATAGCAGTATATTTTATGTACATTACGAAATAAATATGCATAATATACACACTTGCATAAAAAGACGCCAATTCACACAGAAATAAACATTAATTCGCGGAAGTCAATATCATTTATACTTACATTTACCGTTTTAGGTTTGCATTTCAGCCAAGCATCTCTCTGCTTTGCTTTAAAATGCGCCTTTATAATTGTCGAGTTGCCATTGGTCTTCATAGTTTTATTACCCAATTTGCACTTTGATTTTTGAGCATCCACTCTTATTTAAAATAAGTTTTAAACATTTTTTTTTGCACGCCAAAGACCACAAAAAACAGTTGATCGTTCGAAAAACTAGTTCTAGTGAGAAAAACTTTTTTGTTTTTAATGAAAATGTTCTTATCATTGGCATACACTTATTATATATACTTTTACACAATTCTACAAAGTTTGGTCGAAATCGGATGACTAAAGCATATAGCTCCCATAGAAACGATCGGTCGAAAAACTAGTTCGAGTGAGGAAAACTTCTTTGTTTATAATGAAAACGTCCTTTTTATTGGCATATTCTTATTTTATATACTTTAACACATTTCTACAAAGTTTTATCAAAATCGGATAACTATAGCTTATAGCTGCAGTATGTATGATCGGTCGAAAAAGAAGTTCTACTGAGAAAAACTTTTTTGTTTGAAATGGGATCGCCTCCAAATTTCGTATTTAACAGTGTATTATGCTTTTCCATGATTTTACCAAGTTTGGTCGAAATCAGACATCTATATAGTATAGATCCCATAGAAAAGTAAGGTCAAAAAGTAGTCTTAGTTAGAAAAACTTCTTGTTTTCAAAGCAAGCTGCAAGGGTATACAAAACTTAACTTTCCCCTATTTTTTTTCATCCGATTGACTTCAAACTCGGTTTGTAAGGACAGTAAGTGAAACAAATTGAAATGTGATTATCGGAAAAGTTTGGAAACGAGTACATTTTTTTTCATCCGATTGACGTGAAACTCGGTTTGTAAGCGAAATATACAAAATAATTGGACACGTATTTTCCCGACTTTCACTCTTGAAATGACGTCTGTAACTTAGTGTAAGAGTGTGATGACTACTGGAAATCGAAATTGTATTCTCTTTTTAGATCCAGGTGGTTTAAAATTCTGCCACTAATTTGAACGAAGTAAGTTAAAATCTTTAAAGAATTGATTTTTTGTTGAGAAATAAATCATTAAGTAACGTTTTTTAATTACCGTATCATATCGATTCATCCCTAAAAATCTAATAGGTCCGTCAAACAGACAATTATCCTGCCTTGATTTGGATCCGTGTGCGCTGCTGCTGGTGGCTAAGTGCGCTGATGATGAGGCATAATTTTTTTTTGGTGGAATCACAGGAATAGATCACAATAGATTACGCGGGGCAGGTAAGCACTCGCCTGCCTAAGTCCTCCCCTGGTCTTCGTCTCAGCTCTAAATTAAACGAACATGCAATCGGATTGAATGAATGAAAATCTGCATAGCCCGAGTGCATCCTATGAAAATATGATTAGACGCTAAAGCGTTGCGCTTGGTCTTAATCTGGGCCCGTTCGCCTGTCGTGGGTTGGCCTGTCCCATTCCCTGCCGCTGTGTGAAGTGTGGCGTCACACATCTGGCATTTTAATGAGTGTTTGGTCACTTACTTGTTCTCGCAGTTCTCGGGAAATTACGTGTTTCACTGCTGGCTTTGGCTTTGTTTGGGTGCAGATCACAAAGGAATTGTGTAAGTTTCAACAAATTAGTGAAGAGATTTAATGGCGGCGTTTGCAGACAATGGACGATGGCATTAGGCGATTTTTTCGGGAAGAGCCATTCGGTGGCTGTCTTTTGTCTATGGAAGTGTTATGCAACCCAAAGCAAAAGCTTACCTAAGCAAACAAATCCTGGTTGCAGAACAAAGTGCCACTGTCGATCTTTAATGGGCTAGAGATTGCTCCCATTTTTGTCTTCATACGGAAATTATTGGTCTTAGTCACTTAGAGAACATTGCATTGCCCTAGCGAATATCTCTATACCAGATTGAAAATGTTTGGATACTTCGCTATGAAGTAAGCAGTAAGAAGTAAGAATTATTCTATAGAAATTACCTTCACTTCGCGCCCTTAGCTGAGCTTTACATAAAAGCTTTCGGGATGACATTTCTTTCTCTTTGTTTTCCTGTCAACACGTTTTTATGCCCCCCTGACAAAAATTTCGACAAGTAGTCGCCATCATGCCGTCCGAGCAAGAACGTCTTCGTGATCGCGTTGTAAAATTCTACGAAATGCACGCTGACAAAGGTAAAGTGTTTACAGTAAACCATTTTACCCAAGAGGGCAAGCTCAAACGCACTATTTATAGTATTTTGCAACGAAAAATAATAATCAGAAAGCTAACCAAACTTTTTAACAACAAAGACAACAAAGAAAACTTAATTGCAACCATCAACACATCAGTAAAGTGCTGAAAAAGAATTATATTGTTGCCAGACGTAAGCAAAGAGTACCAAGTTACACACCTGACCAAATATAAACTGTCAAATTCAATGTCGGTGGACCCAACAAACTTGCCGCAGTGTCGTCCAATTGAGGTTTTTTGGAAGTCTGAGTGCTGCCGTTTACAAAAACAACTGGAAGCCCAAAAATATCAATGAACTGACCAACCGGATTCGCTTATTTATCAGAAAATACGACCCCAAGGTCGTAAAGGCCGTCTGCGGAGACTTTTCCTGAAGCTACCTCGAGTACCAAATCCATTGATGCATTGTTTCTTTTGTATATGTAGTCATAAATAATCTGTCAAATTTTCATTAAGATCCGTTAAAAATTGTGGTTATGCTGATTTTCAGTTGTCACCTGTTAGGGTCTTGCTAATTTTGATCGGTTTCAAGCAAGTATTGAGTTAATTAAGACTCGTGATCTTCCCGTGTTTCCCATCCATTGGTCAAAGTGACCCACCTGGACTACCAGATTGCAATTGAAGCTTTCCTCTTTACTTCTTCGGAATCAGATTGTTTTCATCTATTTAACCACAATATTGATGGAGATCATAATTATACAAGGCGGGCCAAAAGACATCTGTCTAGTCCACAAATGTCAATACAGATCTGACTTTGGCGGCTATTTGTAAAAAGAAGAGCATCTTCCAATAGGGTGACTTCTTTTGGCCCGGGTGACTTCTTTTGGCCCACCTTGTATAAGGACAATATGAAATTGGCTCGAAAGTCCCAAATATTGCAAAAAGGCTTAAATGAAATATTTACTTTAAAAGTAGGTAAAAGATCGGAAGACTAAAATCGAAATCCGCATACATATCCGAAACAACGTCTTGCTGTGGTTCATTCCACGAGTAGCGGACAAATTAAGGATCATATGGGCCTTCATTTAACAAGGATTAATTATCGAAATAATAAAGTTTTCTGGAAATTTTTATGGCGGTAATTGAACTTTTCAACAGGACCATGCGTCAATACATACTGAACGGGTAACAGACAAAAAAATACCTATATTGAACTGGCCAGCATTAAGTCCGTACATGAAACCCATTGAGAATCTCTGGGGTATCCCTCTCTGCCTAAGTTTTTAAGAATAGAAGACAGTTTGAGACAGCTAGGCAACTTAAATTGGTAATTGAAGAAATCAATCACCCCGTAATCGCAAGTCTTAACTAAATGTAGTTATCTTTTATATTTATATAAAACAAAGTGGGGTTAGTTACACCACTTTTAACTCAAGATCGGCTGGACTGAGTTTCAGGTACTTTGATTTGTTGGATTTGTATCTGCCCCTCATTACAGAATAAGGATTAAAATATATTTCATTTGTCCAAAAGACCTTAAAATTTGCGAATGTTGTAAATGAGTTTATAATATTAACAATACTTGATAGATGACAATTGTAGAAGTAGAAAAAGGATGTGAAAGTCAATCGCAAAAAGTGGCGAAAATTTAATAATTTGCGAAACACTCCGCAATGACCAAGTTTTTGAAGCCTCTAACTAGGGATTTCGATATATCAAATATGGATATTGTTGTCCAAATATACGATGTATCGCTACGAATATTTTTCCTAGTCGACATATCGAATATCGAACATTTTTTGACGATTTTTTAAGCGATATTCTTCTTGTAGCTATATGCTCCTATGGCGGCTATATGCTATAGTTATCCGATTTCGTCAGTCAGTCAGTCAGGACAAACTTATTTATATTTATAGAGATAGGATCGTTAAGCCAAATCCGTATAAAAAAACTGATATCTGCGATGGTTAGAGATAGAGGTTTGACATGATTCGTGACATGTGGCGACGCCTAAAATGCTCAGTAAAGTTTGCCATTTCAACATAACTGGGCTATGTTAAGTAGTAATACGTAGGTTTAAAATAAACTATCCTAAATATTTCTGGGATTTTTTCAAGCCAAGATTCACCATTTTGAATACATGTGTAATAATTCATTGAATACTGCCCAAAAATATGCTATGCAAAATCACTACAGTTGGCTAGGCATTTTGTATGAAAATTTTTAACCAAATCCATAGCATACCCATGGGCATTACAAAATATGGTCAGTTGAAGTTCATGTATTCAAAACGGTATATCCTCGCTTGAGAAAATCGAAGAATTGCTTGGAATAAATTGTTTTGAAATTAAGAAATCAAACCAAAAGGAACCCCACAATACGTTCAAAAAGTGTCAAAAGATGCATTTTCTGCTACTTTTAGCTCAATCAAATTGGTTCGTTTCCGAAAAAGGATTCGTGTTCAGCACACAATAATCATATAGCATCATCACCAAACCTTTTATATGCTGGGCCATGTTGTCTAGTTTTATTCACGCCTCCACCCGAAAATTTATATATTTTGGACCCATTTGTTCCGGTGTTATTAATCTACACAGATATTTTTTGTAAGAAAGCATCAATTGGCACCCAATGGCCCGTTGTGCTCTTAACGACCGATCTGATTTTTCTCTGTAAACGCAAAAATAACAAAATACAAGCACAGTGACTCTGCGACGCAATGGTCTGTTCAAAAATGAAGACAATAATTGATTGTTGTGGGCGCCCTTTTAAGATTGCTGACAATTGATGGTTAAAAGCTCCGATTAGAGTTGTTAAAACTTGCAACATCATCACAAATATCGAATGAAAAAGCAATCTCGCGTGATTCGAAAGTAGAAGCCCACAATACCATTTGTTCTGACGTCAAAATACAGTATTGTGTGTTGCGATTCTGCAAAGGCCATGAACGCAATGACAATAATTTTTTTTTCTATTTATATTTTCATGAGAAGATTTATTCTACTTGTGAGGCCTTGGTCCGAGGACACTTCTTGTGGTACACCAGCGTATTACCTACAGGAAACAGCCCAAGATACGAGAAGGTCCGGTTCGGGGGAAGCTTTTCACAAGAGAGTAAAGCTGAGGCGGAAGGATGTCTTTTACCTGTAGAGCAACGGTCATGCCACACTCTATCAAAAGCCTGTTTAATGTCAAGGTAAACCGTAACCCGTATTCCTTCCCCGAAATCCGTCGAGAATAAAGTTAGTCAAAATGTTTTCTTACATCGAATTAATTCACATCTGGATACTGGCCATTGGAATTAAAACTAGTAAGAAAGTCGAAATAAAATTTGACAAAAACAGTGAGACAACAAACGCAAATAATGCGCAAATTTTTTAAGAGCAAACATTTATAGTTCAAGGCTAACTTTGTTTGCACCTTAGCTTTGGGAAGAAGCGACTAAAGAAACTTGGTTGAAAAAACCTCTTTGGAAAAGTCCTGCCATGGCATGCTGGAGTTATCTCTCAAGCTAAGTTTATCCATAGTTTTGGACTATTCTACGTTTCTCCCACCATCTCACCATAAAAAGGTCAGTAAAGAAGTTTAATTGATATAAAAAAACGGGTTTACAATTTCCTTTTATAAACCTAACACATCTCCACTAACTTTCAGCTGGTGCCTGTGCTGTACCTGCTGTTTCAATCCCACCAGATCAGCGTAATCAATGAATTTAGGTAAAGATCCGTTCTACTCCTTTACTCGAACCTCGCTAAGTAAAGGGATTCATTGAGATTTTGTTCAATGAAGTTGTAAAGGAGAGACATCATAAAATTATTCGAGTTTCCTCGAGGTAAAAACGGAAATGGCCGCCTAGGTCAGGTAGGAACTAACCTGTTTTGTGATTTGTTGATGCCCCGGCAAGCAGCAACAGGGCAAGGGGAGGGGTGAGAAGCAGCAGGAAAGAGATAGTGAGAGAATCAGCACAAAACTAATAACTAAATCATAGTTTTTATTAAGGGAAATTTGTGAAATGAATAAAATTAATAAGCAAACAAATTGTAGAGAGCGGCGTTTAAACACAGAGAGCGAGAGTGAGAGAGAGAGACACCCAGCAGAGTAACACCCCTTAAACTACCTGCACACAAACACACACACACCGGCACAAAAACCTACCCCGAGCAAGCGAGACAGCAGACCACGACCCCAGCCAGGATATGCTGTGAGCGAGTTCCTCAGCCTCGCCCATTTCATTCAGACACTTGCCCTGGCCAGGCCTGGTATTTAATATCCAGATTCAACACGAAACGCGCTCAGTCGGTGGTTGTTGATCGTCACGAGCGTTCCGAGGCAGTTGCTATGAAAATAAAGTCAACAACTAACTTAATAAATTCAAATTAATTAAACAATTTATGTGCGTGCGTTTTACGTGTGTTTTTGTGCCTCTGTGTGTGAAAATTCGGTGCAATTATTAAATTAATAAGCAAACAACAACAAAAAAAAAGGGAAAACAAAATAAATTAATTCATTGGTTCTGCTGTTGAGCTATGATGACCACAACCACAACACAGCATCATCAGCATCCAATTATGCCACCAGCCATGCGTCCCTCCGTACAGGAGAGTCCCGTCTCCCGACCAAGAGCCGTCTATAGCATCGATCAGATATTGGGCAATCAGCATCAAACGAAACGAAGTGGTAAGATTTTAATAAAATTTATAATTTAGGTTGGGAAACTAAATCCAAAGGCTGCCATTCTCAAAAACGTTAGCAGCTTTAATGCTAGATTTTGAATGGATTGTACAGCGCTATAACTTTGTATGAAACTCTTTTATTGGATTAATTTTTAGTAACTTTTTTAAATATTTCTTTATAAATTTTCAAGCTTCAACTTAGGTCTGATATCACATCCTCTATATAGCTGCTATGTGAAAGATAAGCCCTGAACTTATTCTCTTATTTGTAATCTAAAGTGACAGATAGGGATATCTAGAAGATGTGCTATTGGCCCTTAGAAGTGTAAAAGCTAAATACTTAAAGCATTTTCCATTAAACTTAAATGATTTTTACTAAACCCTTAAAATAACACATAAAAGGGAAATGGATCGAAGTCCGCGCTTAGTTGATCATTGGAAAAAATATGTTTGGCTTCTCCTTTTCAAGGAATTTTATGTGCTAGGTTAGTTAGTATTATGATTCTATCGATTTGTCAGATATGTCTATAGGTTCTATAGGTTTCTATTGAAATGAAACCCTACTAGTTCTGCAAGCGGTTCGGTAGGCTTTATCTTGGGTTCCTACTTGAACCCGAAATCAAACCATTTATATCAATGGTTTTCTTAGGATTTTCTTAGTAATCGTAATAGTTACTTGGAACTACGATTATTCAATGATTATTTCAGTATGTAATTACTTGTACAATTACTTGTATAATTGTATCTGTAAAGGGGGATTATTGAGTAATTGTGCTTTTAAAGTGGAATTATTCATGTAATTGTAATTATTTTTTTAAAAATTCGTCGACAAATTTCGATATCTTTGAAAAATATAAAACGCTTAATGAGATAGCGATTAAATACAACACGCCTCTAACATTGTCAGCTCCTGTTGAAAGCGTGTTTTGATTTTCAAACATCATAGACGACTCAAGACAGAATTCCCTAAAAGGATTTAATTGAAAATATAAAAAAGAATAAGTATTCAACATTTCATGCACAATTTCTCAATAGTCCCCTTAACAGGCACAAATACTCAAGTAATTGTAAAAGTAATTACATTTTGTAATAATCACTGAATAATCGTAATTCCAAGTTACAATTACGATTACTTAAAATTGTATTCAGAAATGTTTTTAATTATCTGAAAAATGGTAATGGTAATTGTAGTTTACAGCTCTGATTTGTAGCTACTAGCGACAGAAATCTGGATCGCAGATTCTTTTGAAAAACCTGTTTAGTTTATCTTTACGAACGTTAGAAAGGCCTGATCTAAATTATTGACCTTTCGAACCCAAGCCTGAACCACGATTAGGGGAAATGTTGGGTTCTTACAAGACTTCGGTGTCTCAATTCGTACTAAGAGTATTTTCATTCAGTTAAAAGGTTCAAGCTATAGATTCAAAAATACAAAACGCCATGCCGAGCTACTCTTCATTCTGTAGAATATTGTGGGTCCTAGAGTCCAACGTCGAATCTAATCACCAAATGTGTAACTTTTTTAAAGCTGATGCTAGTAGCTTTAACAACAAGCTTGACACCAATCTCTCAGAAGATATCTCTTAGAAGAATTGTAAAGGGTGATTTTTTGATCGTTCGTTTTTTGAAAATTTAAACTTTAACCAGAAAATTCGCAAAAGTGATTGAAATTTTCATTTGGAGCGATACATCAATGCCTGCCATTTACTTTTTAAAGATCATTTCATGTAAATGTTGCCCGCTTCCATTTTGGCAAACTTTTTCCTGCAAATCAGCCGGTATCTCACCAACACCAGCTGTAAGGTTGTCTTCCAGGGCTGCAATTGTGGCTGGCTTGTCCCTTTACTCTACAAAACTTAACTTTGCGCTACAAAAAACAGTCTAGTGGGGTTCAAATCACATGATCTTGGCGGCCAATGGACTGGTTCGAAATTTAAGATTAATTGCTCACCAAACTTGCCTCTGAAATGGTCCTTGGTTTCGCGTGTCGTGTGGCATCGTCTTGTTGAAACCACATATCAACCAAGTCCGGTTCTTCCATTTTGGGCTAACCAAAGTCGGTAATCAACGCACAGTTCCTTGCGCTATTGACTGTACAGTTTCGATTTTCATTATTTTTGAAAAAGTATCGTTCAGTGATGCTGCCGGTCCTGCACCAAATAGTAAATTTTTCAGGCGGCATTGGCAATTCTTTAACAGCCTCTGGCTGCTCTTCAGACCAATTTCAGTAAATTCTGTTTGTTGACGAAGCCATTGAGACAAAAATGAGCTTCGTCGATGATCTGAAAAGTGGATGTTCATTTAACTTTTCTAAGGCCCGATTTTACATGCTCTAGATCAGCGGTGGGCAAGACATTTGATTTTGGGAGCAGGCCAACATCAAAAACAGAAAAAACAACCCCTATTACGGATGCTCAGTCCCTGCCAGACACACTTTGTATTTGCTTTTGCAGACGTCTCACTTGGTGAAAAAATTTGTTGTTGTTTTCGCTTCGAAGCGAAGTCATTCTGTCTAGCTTGTGTGCGGTGTTTGCGGACGAGGCGATTTTTAATCCGTCTGCGTGGCGCCAGTTGCCGTAAAATAACTCTCGGGAGCAATGGAAGCAAGGGCTTGCCCATGGCTGCTCTAGATAGCTACTATGTGACAGATAAGCAACAAACTAACTGTGTTATTTGTAAGTTTTTGTGACAGATCGGGTTATCTAGAAGATGTGAAATCGGCCCAAAGGTCCGTATCCAGATGTGAATTAGGAAGTAAAAAAACTTCAAAGGTTAAATTTTGCTTCAAAATGTTTGAAAATTTTATTACTTCGTTAATCTGGTTCGCGCCCCGTTTGGAGGTCGTGCTTCAGGTATTGGTTGGTTTCTATCGAGGTCCTTGCGTAAACTCTTTCAGGTGGTTGAATAACACAAACCCAATCGTTGGAGAATGGTGACGAATTGGTTTATCGCGATCTTCATTGACACTGGCCGGATAAGGCAGCAATATTCTCCTCGGTACGCACTACCCGCACACGGGATGGTGGATTAATGTCCAATAAATTGAAACTGGTGCGAAGTTTGGTTACAATAGCATTGAATAGCCTGTTTGGGTCGATTATGACGATCATGAAATGGACGTAATTTGCGAAATATATTTTCCATATATTAGCACGAATTTTGACAATAAAGTTCTATGATTCGCAACCGCTATTCGTTTTCTAGTCTGTTCATGATAAAATGGCAAACCTTACTGAGCATTTTTAGTGTTGCCACATGTTTCGAATCACGTGTGAGCTGTCAAAAACTTACTCTTAAAAACCAAATTGCTTAAAAAAACACTTTTTACTTCGAAGATCAGTCACTTGAAAACAGTTCCACAATTCAAAATGTGATTTAAAATCAGAATTTGTTTCCATTTTTTAATGATTTAGAAACTAAGATTCTAATCAAGTTCATGCGTTAAAAGTTGCTTGGGTTTGTTGTGTTGGCTAAGACTGTACAAAGGACTTAAGCCGCCGGAACGAACCTTCAGTTAAAATTCAACGGTTTTCAGCTTAAGGCACGACTTAAAGTCTTTGTAGCTTTAAGTTAATAATCCTCTGTATCAGATTGCTCGATGCATATTCTTTCTACCTTATAACTTCGATTAATTTTTGTTTATTGACTATTATTAAGATGGAGTTCTTGGCAGTATTGATCTTTGCAGCTTGTAGTTGGATTGCAAAACAATTTGTACCCATTTCCCAGCTTACCGAAGGCTCGCACAATTTCTCTCGGGTGTCGATTTCACATCTTCAATATAGCACTATCTGTCACATAAACTAACATATAGCAGAGAAAATTGTGAGATTATCTGACACATAGCAGCTATCTAGAAGATGTGAAATCGGCCCAAAGGCTTCATTTTCAACCAATATGTTAACTTTAGGTTAACTGATTATTATTTCCTGCTTAAGCTCAATGTAGATAAGTTTTCAATATTTATTGAACAACTACAAGCTTTATTACTCCACACAAGAAAAGAGTAGGTATAGCTATTTCAGGGCTAAGCATGATATTTTAGTGTTTAATTGGAAGTTGGCGATCTTTATTGGTCGATCTAGTTAAGTTTTTCAAGAATTTAGGTGTTAAGATGTTTAAGAGTATGTCATTTACGGGACTCAAGGAATCTTTCTCGAATCTTTTTTATTATAGTATGTGCTTCAGGGTACATAACTATTTCAGAATTTAGGGATAATGCTAAAACTGCTCCTGACCTTCTCGGAACATCTATAAATTGAAATTTTGTTCCTTATCAATTTATACAAAAACGGTCACCTTTGCCAGCTAAATGCGTCAATTTTAAAGTAATTTGTCATAAATCGCATCCCAAACTGTAGGTTGAACTGTAGGTCCATTACTCTCGTGCGAAAATTTGAAGCATGCAAGCCAAGAGGTTGACAAAAGCTCGGTTCCAAAATCCAAAGATCCCAAGATCTTGATTTTAAGACAAATCTATAAACCCTTTAACATCTCTTAAATTATCAACAATTCTAATTAAAGAAATCCAATCCTTGTTAAAAACAGACTTTTATTCAGACTTTCCAACCAGCCTCCCCTTACTGTATCACAAATTCGATTTTCAACAGAATCTATTTCGATAAATAAAATTCCTTTTGCTGTCATATCTTTGAAATTTGTCAAGCAATTAATATACTCTCACATGTCCCCCACCCACGCATCCTCCACACCGGCTAGAAACCACATCAAAGTTCCATAACAAAAACGACAACAACTAACGCCAGCTTTGCCCAAAGTGAATGCCCGTAGCAGCCTATGCAAATTATGTTGAATAGTTAGTCCTCGCCCAAAAAATTTTGCACACCCATGAAAACGTATCTCAACGCTACACAATGGGAGGTGTTTCATGTTCAGAAACTCCTGTCGTGGGCGTGGTCTAGCCGCCCAACACACAAAAAAAAAAAAAAACGTAAATCAAAACATATCACAACGACGATATCATCAGGAAAGAAGGCCTCGATAATAATGAGACGGAGAGGCAATTGCGTCATTAGACCCATAATTAGATTGAGTCGGGCACCCAATCCAACACAAGGTTACAATTTTGTGACAACGTGCTCACCGCAGGACATTGCAGGATATGGCGTTTACTGCGTATACTTTGCGCGCGTAATTTGATGCTCGACAAGGCGAAAATTACCTTTTTGCCACAACAAGCGCGACACAAAATGTTACGAAATACGATAAGGACAATAACAAAAGGAGGCCTGCTTAAAAAAAAAAATAAAATCTCCTGCTGTGTGAACGTCTATGTGAATATTATTAATTTGAGGTTCATTAAATTTTGATTACATGCTTGGGGGTTGAGTGGAAGTACATGCATTCGGTGATATATATGAGAAAATGGGTCCTGCAAAAGGGTATGTTATTTTGAACAAAAGTTTAGCAGGGGTTCTAGCTTAAACTTAGGCGTTACTTGATGAAGTTTTCTTAGAAGTCAGAAAATTTAAGGAAAAATTGTTAGAACTTTTAAAAAGTAATGTATAAAATCTTATCTGATTCTCTCGCCTACTGAGAAAACTTCTAGAAGTTTGGTTCATCGTGTTAGTCCCGACTTACTATTTACTTTGTTTTTTGTTAGTTTATGTGTAGAAGGTGATAAATCGACCCTAAGTCTGTCTTTCTATTCTTATAGAAAGTTTTACAAATCCAATTGGCTTAAAGGCTTTCTCAGTTGTAAATAAATACATTTTTAGAAAAGTGATTCATTGATGCAATAATGATGTGCGCAGATTTTAAAAATTATATCAATAAAACAGTCAAAGATTCAAACAAAGGGTGAATTTTTAAGAGCTATAGGAAAGTTTTTAAAAAAAAAACATAAAATTAAGAAAAATGCATGAAATCTTTATTTGAATCGATAGAACGGTTCATATAATTTAATGTTTGAAGCTTATTTCATGCAAATGTTGACCGTGACTGCGCCTCAAATGGTCCATCCGCTTAGTCCAATTTTGGCATACTCTTTCCAACATTTCGGCCGGTATCTCACGAATAAATGCTTCAATGTTGTCTTCCAATGCGTCAATTGAAGCGGGTTTGTCTGTATAGACATGAGCTTTAACATAGATTAATTAAAATTATTTGGGGTGTTTTTCCGGGCCCGGAAGTAAAAAAAAAAAGACCAACGAAACTTCGCCTCTCAATAAGTCCATTGTTGCGCGTGCTGTGTGGCATGTGGCACCGTCTTGTTGAAACCACATGTCATGCAAGTCAAGCTCTTGCATTTTGGGCAAAAAAAGTTGGATATCATCTCACGGTAGCGCTCACCATTCTCAGTTACGTTACGATTTGCATTATCTTTGAAGAAGTACGGTCCAATGATGCCACCAGCCCATAAACCGCACCAAACTGTGACTATTTCTGGATGCATTGGTAGCTCTTGCAATGCTTCTGGCTGATATTCACTTCAAAAATGAGCTTCCTTGCTGAACACAATTTTTCGGTAAAAAAGTGGATCTTCATCCAACTTTGTCAGAGCCCATTCACCAAAGGTTAGCCGTTGTGGTAGGTCGTGTGGCTTCAATTCTTGCACCAGCTGTACTTTTAAAGGTCTTATACCCAAATCCTTCCGCAAAATATTCCACGTGGTGGAGTAACAAAGGCCCAATTGCTGCGAACGGAGCCGATTCGATAATTCTCGGTCATTAACAACACTGGCGGATACAATTGCGATATTTTCCTCTGTGCGCACTCTACGTATGCGAGCTGGTGGTTTGATGTCCAATAATGTGAATTTGGTGCGAAATTTAGTCACTATAGCCCGAATAGCCGCTTCAGTGGGTCGATTAAACTGACCACAAAATGGAAGAAGCGCGCGATGTACTTTCTTAACAGATTTTGATAATAAAATTCAATAATTTGCAGCGTTGTTCGTTTGTAAGACGATTCATGGTTAAATTATAGACCAAACTGAAGATGTTTGACAGTGAAACAAAACACGAAACGTGCGTGAGCTGTTTAAACCAGTGTTGCCAAAAAGATAATAGCTAAAAAATCACCCTTTATATGAAAATTAAGATTTCAACAAAGTTTGAAGTTAATAACTTTAAAAAATAGGGGAAAGTTAACTTCGGCTCGACCGAAGTTTTGTATACCCTTGCAGCTTTCATTGAAAACAAAAAAGTTTTTCTCACTAAGACTTCTTTTTGGACCTTACTTTTCTATGGGATCAATACTATATAGATGTCATCCGATTTTGACCAAAACTTGGGAAATCATGTAGAAAGTGTTAAAATACAAATAAGAAAATTTGAAGGACGATTCCATTAAAAACAAAAAAGTTTTTCCTCACTCGTACTTTTTTCGACCGATCATTCATACTGCAGCTATATGCTATAGTCATCCGATCAAAACTTTGTAGAAAGTAAAAGTATAAAAAATAAGTGTAATGATAAAAGGACGTTTTCATTAAAAACAAAAAAGTTTTCCTCACTCAAACTGTTTTTTCGACCGATCGTTCCTATGGGAGCTATATGCTATAGTCATCCGATTTCGACCAAACTTTGTAGAATTGTGTAAAAGTATATAAAATAAGTGTATGCAAATGATAAGGTCGTTTTTATAAAAATCAAAAAAGTTTTTCTCACTAGAACTAGTTTTTCGACCGATCGTTCCTATGGAGCTATATGCTATAGTCATGGGAAAGGATAGTAATCTAAGAAATACGTTCTTTGGAGGCGTTTCCATTAAAATCAAAAAAGTTTTTCTCACTAAGACTAGTTTTCGACCGATAGTTCCTATGGCAGCTATATGCTATTAAAGTGAACGGCTCCAAAATTATTATTCAAAGACTGGTGCAAAGTTTGGTGAGGATAGCTTTAAAACTGACGGAGGAGATTGTGATGATCAAAGAAATATATATACTTTATGTGGTCGGAGATGCTTCCTTCTATGCGTTACAATTAGAGTACCCTCTGCAAGGGTATAAAAAGGAACTTTAATAAACGAAAAACTTAATGATAAAAGTTCTGATAATAACTTTGGCTGAGCTAACCTTACTTAATATGATAACCATCATGGCTGTAAGCCGTTTGAGAAGTTCAGTTTGGATTTTATACATTTTTTTAATTTCCCAAGGGATTCCGATTTTAAGTAACTCGGTAGTGACTAGATGAATATGTCCTAAAATTAAAAACTAGCTGTACTATATGAAAATAATGATTTCGGCAGAATTTGAGGATAATAACAATAAAATATGAACGTTTAATAAACGAAAAATTCCAAATTCCACTCTTATCTTAACTTTTGATGAGCAAGCTATGTTATGATCACAATCAAGGCTGCAAGCCGTTTAAGAAGTGCTACGGTTTGGGTTATTTTGTGTCTCCCGATCTAGATCACGTACTGTATCTTCCTAATTTTTGGAAAAATATACTTTTGGAATACCCAAAGGAGGAGGGAAAGCTAAAGTAGGAGCAAATGCCATAAGCTATTTATCAAACTTCGAACCAGAACCTTAGGGTTCAACCTCAAACCTCTTTGAAAACCCTTGAATATTTTAGGTAAATTTAGAGGTACTGACCTCAAGTAACTCAGTCGTGGCTTTTAGCAACAGCTTTACAATTCTAGAGCAGTTCTATTATGTTAAAATTAGAAATTGGGCAAATAATGAAGATAATTAATGGAAATATTAATAACTCGTACTCAGAACAACAAAAGGCTACTTGCGTCACAATGTTTCATATTAATTAGAAACACTTTCGAACAGCTTATGAGCTTTAAAGGAAAGACAAAATGATTCTATTCATTTGAAATACTGTGACAAAAGTAATATTTTTTCATTCTGAATACGCAGCTTAAAAAAAACTTAAGCTTGAGTCAAGTAAATCTAACCTTAAGTAAATTTGAATAACAAAACTAAATTTTAGTTTCCATCGGATACGATCACGCTTGAAACCAACATGAAAAACCTTCTAGTTTCGAATTAATTATTTATTATTGATTGCCAAATCAATTTGCGTGGCTTTAAGGTGCTTGAAACGTTTTGTGTTTTGTACGCGAAAGTGGATTTAACCACCTCCCCTCTTCAGGATATTACTACTTCACTTTCAATTCAATGAATTTTCGGTACGATTTTTTTGCTTTTGCTGCTTGCAGCTGCCTTTTTATTGTTGGCTTTTTGCACACACACTTTTGAAAGTCAAATGCGAAAAGTTTTTGTTCGCCACTTTTAAATTGAATTGAAAATTTTGTATAACTTTTTCAGAGACGCCCAATGAAGTGTTGATTACGCATCATCCCCATCATCATCAGGCGCATCATCAGCTACACCACTTGCACCAGCAGCATCAGCAGCAGCAGCAACAGCAGCAACAGCAAACTAAACGCGAGGATTCACCCACGAATACAGTGGAAAGCGGCTTGGATGTGGATAATGATGATGAATTATCCTCAAGTCTTAACAATGGACATGATCTGAATGATATGGAAAGGCCGCGTAAAGTTCGTAGGTGAGTTGTTTTGCCTGTTATCCGCTTAACAGATCAAATCGTATTTAGGCCCATTGTTGGGCTATTAAAAAACATTAAGATCTAAACAATATACCGACTTTCCCTTTCCAGATCACGTACAACGTTCACAACATTTCAATTGCATCAATTGGAACGCGCCTTTGAGAAGACACAATATCCGGATGTTTTTACAAGGGAGGATCTGGCCATGCGCTTGGATTTGAGTGAAGCACGCGTGCAGGTAATTTTATTGATGGGGAGCTCTCTCTGATGAAAACTTAAGTCCATCATAATTAGCTTCGCTGGGGAAATTGCATTTGAATTTGATATAATCGGCACAACCCAATTTTGTAAATAGTCTTTAAAACACTTAAGCCCAAACAGGCTTAGAGATCTAGTTACCCCCGAAGGGGGTTGTATTTACCATTAGGGGATGATGATGATGATGGACCTTAGATATTGTGATTTTCCACATGATTAATTTCCCGTTGGTGTTGGTATTTTTATTAACTCTACTTTTGGGTAAACAATTAAAGTTTAGGACACGCGGCTGCCTGCATTCAAGCAATTAGGGTGTCCTTGCGCCCAAATTTGATTTCAGTTGCTGAAATGCTTTCAAACACTTCAGCAGCTTGATTGAGCGATTCGCTTGTTGACAGACAGGAACAACAGAAAAAAAATAAAAATAAATGTAAAACAACTTGACCTAAGCGCACTCACTCACCCAATCGGTCGCTGCTCGCTTCTCACACACAGGGGGATTATATGCTCTGCATACAAATTGTCCGTTTCACGGTATCTGTTGGCAGATTAAGCGTAATTGGTCATTGATTCGCATATACAACGTTTGGTGCTTGACTAGTAACAGATTCGTTTTTTTGTTGGTTTTTTTTTCCCGTGAGTAGATACAAAAGTATCTGCTGTATCTTGATCCCCTTGTTTTTTGTATGGCGGAAGGGGTTGATGAGTGGGCAATTATTTTGGGATTTGCTTGATATGCCAAGGCCGAAAAAAAGGAGTAAGCAATGCATTTAACTTGGGGTTAGTCAAATTTGGTTAGGCGAAGGCTTAGCGTATGATTATGAATGTTCGAAAATTGGTAACAGTAATTGCAGCTTTCTTTCTATTTATATCTATGCTGATATGTAGTTTAGCTGTGCGTTTTGTTGTTGTAGCTTTCTCGAATATGCCTTATTCTGTCATATTATGTTGAGTAAAAGGAGACGTAAATGGAGTATCCGTTTGTTTATTTTCACCGTAGTAATCAAATGATAACCTAAGGCCCTGAAACCGCTTAAAAATTCCATAAAATTCGGTGGAAATAGTAATATAATTTCTCCACTTAATCATATCTTGTTTTGCGTTTAGAGGGAAGTAGCCACTATTTTCCTGAAGCTAAGCAACATTACAGTTTCATCCTTTTTGTGGTTTACTTTTTGAAGAATGATTTGTTACGATATGAAATCAAATCACTTGTTTAATAACTTGATTAGTTTTTTTTTTAAAATCCTCATATACCCTTTTTAGACACAAAAGAAATATCATGATAAATGCCCTTCAAAGAATGCTAATCTTATAAATTTTATTAGATCAAGAAAATTTTGCATTTGCCTTAACCCAACAAACATTTTTATCGCAGAAGATAGGTATTGCTTTTCTCTAGCGATAGCGGTGACACTATGTGATAACTTCTAGGAGAAAAGGAAGCGTTACTTCTGGAAGATAGGAAAATGTATCTTCTGAGCGAATAAAGCAATAAGAAAAAAAACTTCTGAGAGATACATAAAAGCATTTCTTTCTGGAGATACGAATACGTTTCTTCCCAACCATAGCTAGCAAAAAACTGTTAATACTTATTTCACTGCGACCAGCCTCAGTGGAAAACAGAAACAAACGCAGCACAAGCGGTCTCTCACTTAGCGGAACACTTTTTCTCGCACCTGATGTGTTTTCTGTTACAAGTTTTCGGTTCGGCTACGAAAAGTGTTTTTCGTTTTGTTTTGTGCATTTGCTAGACTGTTTGTACACACACGAACGCTACACACAGTCACGCATACATACGCAAAAAACAGTTTGGAAGTTTGCTCTCGGCAAAAGTGTCAGTGAAAGACACGAGAAAAACAGGAACGAAAAAAAATAAATTTGCTTTAAGAGCAACAGAATTGAGCAAAAACAGAACTGGAACTGTCTTTCGCTCTCTGTTTTCGTTGTGTTTTTGCGAGCTCTGTTCCCAACGTTTTATAAACTTTATACTTACACTGGGATTCTAACTCGGGACCCTCGGATTAAACGATTGAATAAAAGTTTTGTATGTTTTTTCGAAAGTTTTCTTTGTCAATTTTATCAACCTTCATTTTCTTTTTCTTTTTGGAACTTTTTAGAAAAGAAAGTAAGATTTTAGGGTCATCTTTTTCCAATAGTTTTTAGTTTTTTCCAACAGTTTTTTTTGTATTCTAGTACTCCTGAAAGTGGTTTCGATTTGAGTTAGGTTTCGTGAAATCAAATCTAAATCAGCACTTATGACTCCGTTCACTTTGGGCCGTTGGTCTTTTCTTTCAATAGGTTTGTGGCTTCAGGATCAGACATGGATATTCTTGTAGGATTTTAATAGCTGAACACGAATGAGTGCAATTATGTAGAGTCCCCGTCCACTTGATAAAGTTGTGCTACATAAACATTTTGGATTGATTCAAGGCTTTTTGGATATGACTCAATTAGTTGACAGTTAAAGCTTTAATTTAAGCCTAACAAGAGTCTTCTAGCACCTCGGCAGGGTTTTTTGAGACTCTGGGCTGATTATTATATATTGATGGGCACTTTTAAAGGTCAAAAGGTTTTGAAGGCCTCTAAGAATATACTTTTCCGATCTTTAAATCAGAGAACAAGTTATTTTTTGCCAACCAGTGCAATCAGTAAATTTCTAACATTTGAAGTGCAAAAACGAGAGCGTAAGTTTAAGTCGGTTCTGCCCGACTTCGATAAACCCGTTACTCAGGGAAATTAATGTTGTATAGCCTTCCCTTATGTTAGTTAACAGAGCATTAACATTTATGAGAACATTACAACATTGTAAGCAAATAGCGCGGCTCCGAAAAGTATGCAACATTTTTTATAACTTTTATAACTGTCATTTCTTATCCGATCCTTATGAAACTTTCAGAGATTGAAGATTTTGGGCACATACGCTATACTGCAAAATATGACCTTAATTTTAAAATTGAAGCAGTTATTCAGGAGGGGGGGCGGCGTGGCCAAAATTTGATATAAGCTTGAGCTGCGTAGGGACAATAGGAGTCAACATTCAAAATTTGGTGGCTCTTGCACTTCTAGTCTCCGAGATCTAGGTGTTTAGACAGACAGACGGAAATGGCTATATCGACTCGGCTGTTGATGCTGATCGAGAATATATATACTTTATAGGGTCAGAGATGCTTCCTTCTGCCTGTTACATACATTTGCACGACTTTAGTATACCCTCTTTACTCTACGAGTAACGGGTATACAAATCATACAACATGGTTCATATTCAAATCTAAGTCGGCCTCAAAACTGTTTCGCTAAACCTTATAGTGTTACCCTTAATTTCTAAACCTTTCTTGGCAAACTAGACATTTTGTAAGGAGCATCTGTGAACAGCAGAACGACGAAATCTTAATCAAACCTAAAGCACTTTCAGGAATACCACTATTAATGTGGATTTGATTTGTTTTTCGTTTTAGTGAACAAATTCAGTGAAACAGATTATTAATTCTTGATAACTTTTATTCTAAGATACTTTTGAAATCAAGTCTAATTTAAGCGTCTATTGTAAATTTCTATTAGAGCAAAAACTACCAATGGTTCATCCAAGTGTAAATGTATAGATAGTCCTTAAAGTTTTTCAGTGATTTTAGAAGGCTTTAGAAAATAAAGATTTATCGATATATCGATAATTAGCGGACTCGATATATAAAACATCGATTTTATGAACTTGTAAAGGTGGAACGCTTTTGAAGACACTTAAAGCAAATGATTTAAAATAAAATCTTATTTCTAAAAGACGAGGTCCTGTTCAAAAACCCTGAACCGAGCCAGAACTAAGAAGTCAGCATTATTATAGTTGCGCAGGGTCACTTTTTAACCTCCATGACACGTTGTAAAATGGCTTGCCACAGCCCCAAAGGGCCAAAGCCGAGCTTCTCTCAATCCATGACATTTTACACCATTTGAAAGGCGTTCTTTGTCTGCATTTGCTAGACACAAATCCTTTTTGGCCGTTTGTCACATTTTGAAAATGAATTCTCACATTTTGTTGATCGCTTATGTGTGATAAATGCTGAACGGATATCCGTGATTCAACTTTTACTGCCTGGCTGGTCTGGCACAGTGGTTTAAGTTGTTCACATTATAATTGCCGCCTGCCTACTAACAATTAAAAAGCACACAAAATCACATACAACACACACACAAGAGAGGGTGGCTGCTTGATAGAAGCGGCTGGGGGGATTTCAACAGACACACAGGACAATAATTGGCAGCAATTATAGCAAGGAAATCGTTGCTAATTTACTACTCGCTCGGCTGCACACATTGTTGTAGTTGTTGCAAATGATGGAGGCTGGCTTATACAGGGTGTCTGTAATTGCACAACTCTTTTGGCCAGCTAACAACAGTTGTCCAAGTGATTTCAATTTACAAACAATTAATTTGTTTAATATACGAACGACTTTTGCTGCGCGGCCCACGCCCCCTTTTTGTCCTGTCACACAAAAAATGCAACAAGACACCACCATCCTGTACAGTGTAGCACACTTCCGATTGGATGCCATTGTATTTGAGAGTCCCCTCCGCCCCAAAATAGACAGACAATTGAGTAGGAACTTTTGTAAATTGGGGGGAGTTTTTGGTCAAAAGACGAGCGTCACATTTGCCTACGCACCACTCAAACTTTTGGTCTTTTCTCACCTTTTGCAGGTCTGGTTCCAGAATCGTCGTGCGAAATGGCGTAAACGTGAGAAGTTTATGAATCAGGATAAGGCGGGTTACCTAATGCCCGACCAAGGTAAGGCAAATTACCAAATTACGTGTGCAACATAATTAGAATGCTCCACCCCCTCTCTCTCGCCTACAGGTCTACCTGAATTTCCGTTGGGCATTCCCCTGCCGCCGCATGCCTTATCCGGCCATCCGGCTGGCCTACCCACCGAATTCTGGCCACCGCACTTTGCCTTGCATCAGCACTTCAATCCGGCAGCAGGCTTATTGCCGCCACAATTGTTGACACCGCCCCACTACAAGCTGCCCAACTTCCATACGCTACTCTCACAGTACATGGGCTTGAGCAATCTGAACGGCATCTTTGGCGCCGGTGCTGCGGCAGCAGCCGCACAGGCGGCCCAGGCAGCCGCCGCTGCCAGTGGTGGCGGTGGCTATGCGCAGAATCTTTCCCTACACTCCAGCTCCTCGACGGCTCAGGTCAGTCCGCCGTGCAGCAATAGCAGTCCGCGGGAGAGTCCCAACACTCTGGTGCCTCATCCACACTCAACGCCCAACTCCACCACTTTGATCTCGGGAGGACTGACGGTCGCACAGTCACCCTGTAGTCCTTTGATGGGCAGTAGTGCTGCTGGCGGTAGTAGCAATGCATCTACCCCAGTCTCCGTGGTGACCAAGAGTGATGACTGAATTTGGTGATATATGAAGAAGATGACTCTAATACAAGGACAAGGGATCGATCTGCTGGGGTGAAAGATTGTAAATTATGTTAGACCCAAAATAAAATTAAATTAAACCAGAAATCTAATTAGCAAGTGTCATATGATTTAGCCCTAAAAAGAAGCCATGTAAATTAATAAAATTAAGAAAAAATATCTATGAAATAAACAAATGAGAAAAAAATATGAAATTTTGAGAGTATTTTTATTGGAGAGTAAGTCGGAGTTTATACGATGGAACAATCTTTATAAAGCAGCGATGTTCAAGAAGAGCGAGGCCAAAAAGTGAGAGTGTATTGGTGTGCGATGTCAAAGCGACACAGCCCAGCTTTGAACTGCCCCGCTAGACGTCTGGGCATCGAATGCAAACAAAGAGAGCGCTGCTTACGCTCATATGCCCGCTTGGCATCGCTCGGCTATGTGTGTAAATAGTTTGCCTCCCCTGGGGGCGATGGAGGAGCCTTAGTTATTTCGAGACTCTGTACTTTCGTTTACAGATTTTAGAAATTTTTCTTGAATTTCAGGACGTCTAAGAAAACTTTATGAAGTTTGCTTCATTGTGTAAGTAAAAATAACAGTTATTATGAAATAATTAAAATCTTAAGCCTTGACGATATAAGGATAATTCACAAAACACTAAGGAGCTGTAAAAGCAGTAGACCTTTAACCAATGAAGACGGGCGTAAATTCTTTAGATAAGAGGTTCAGAGCAGACACATCTACACTTGAAGATACTCCGCTGCGTTGTTTTACACAAAAAACCATTCGTCGCTAACAACAAAATCTACGTTTAACATCACTGTCGCTAAGCATTCGTACAAACTTATTGTTGTTAAGACTTTTCCTCAAAAATAGAAGAGAAAATAAAGAAAGAAGTCAAAGGTGGGCTCGTAATTTAAAAAACGATTTTCATTTAGCTTAAAAATATCTCAACTGCATCAATTTCATTCTCCAGCCTGCATGGATCCTCCAATTTGTGTTGTACTGTCTTATTCAAGAAAACCAAATATTGGGAAAAATTGACCTAAAAGAAACAAAAAGTGTTGAAACAAAAAGATCTTTAATTCGAAAAGTCACTAAGCAAGTTAACCTCGTATGATGGAGGTATTATATCAAAATACATATCAGCACAATTCAACAAAACTTAACTCAAACACTGTACAGTTGAAAGTTAGTACCAGAGCTCAGCAAGAGAGCCTGTTTTATTAACTATAGGCCTAGAAGGATCTCCGACGCAACGAGAAGTTTCATACAAAAATTGAGGGTAAAAAATGCACACATAATGATTTCCTTGTACTTAACACTTTGAATGGCGCACTTCAAATCGAATTTTTACGCTTAATATGCTATACGTGGACTCTATGACAGCGATGTTCAAGAAGAGCGAGGACAAAAATGAGAGTGTATTGGTGTACGATATCGAAGCTACACAGCCCAGCTTGGAACGCCTGCTAACGTTGGGCATCGATGCAACAAAGAGCGCTTCTTACGCTCATATGCCCGACTTCGGCATGCGCTGAGTTGATTGGATATTATGAGTGTCGAATCATACCCAACATGCTTTTACAACGAGTATACTCGAGTCAAGAAAACAGTCACTCTTGCTGATCTCTGGTCCACACTCAAATTTCCAAATGGTGTATCGTCTTGTGAACTGAACGCATTTTACCTCGGCATTATTTTCTCATTGGTATATTGAGGCTAATCTAAGGCCCAAGTGTTTTCTCTTAAACGGCCACATTTCCGATTACATAGAACTCTGATTTGAATTCAGTATGCCCACAAAAACGGCCAAGCTTGTGTAAAAGTACGATTGTAATCGAAATTTAAAGGCTGCCAGCCTACAAAGCGGAAAGAGAAGATCTTTTGCGCCGCTGGGTACTAATAGATAAGTATATATTCTTATTGCTTTTGCTTTCTTTGTTTATGAAGAAGTAACGGTAAATGGCGTAAAATTGTTAGTGTAATGCACCATGGTAACGCCTAGCCCCAGGGGCCTAACAAAATTCGCTATTCACACCCATATTCACGAGCCGAACGCATGCTGAGGCTAAAGACCAAACAGCTTTTCAGTCGCTGGCCAGAGATCGATGATGTAGGTAAGAGCTGGTTTGCATCTCATTATTTTCGCACACCAAAACACGCTCTCAATTTTTGGTCTCGCTCTTATTGACAAGATCTGGTGTAATATCAATTGAGAGAGCGACAAGAGAGAGAGAGAGAGAGAGCGGAAAACTCAATTAACACCAGACCCGACCGAATGGAGAAGACTGAGAAATGGGCTTGTGTTGGTGAGCACCAGAGAGCTGCAGAAATAACTTTTTTCTTGATTGCATCATACACAAAACTTCCCACTCACATTTAATCACTCAACAAAAGTCGCCTTTAAATAAACTCAGCGTCATGCCAGCCATATGAGCCGATGTTGCAACATGTATAGTGTACCTTTATTCCAGGGTTAGGTAAGAAGAAAATCTCTCTGTCTCTTTCTGACACTCAATGATGCTTTAGGTTGCAATGGCTGAGAGCGACAAGTCGTAATGCAATGATGCATTACTTCGGCAAGCACTTGGCGATAACTGTTGCGTGTGGCTGTGAAACACTGATTTACTTACACAACAAAACTCGCCGTTGAATAAACTCAGCGTCATACCATCGAACGCTTTAAGCGAATGTGTTTAATAATGTGTTTGCACGTAAATCGGTTTTCTTGCTCACCAACATATTTTTCTGATACCTTCATTTGGCTGACCCAGCGCTGTTTTAGCCCATGCAAAAACTCATACGAGGTGACTATAGCTCATTCATTGTTGAGTCAAACGAAGAAACACTCGAATTGAGCGGAGTGAAGATGAGCATGATTGTTGTCAGAGCGCCAACAAGGTTTGTTTTTTTTGAATGAGCAAGTTGAACGTTTGAACGCAAAGACAAGTTAATTTATGGGTTGATTATTTATGAAGGTTTTGGCCATCACCAGAAGCCGTTCTCTGGTGAGCACCAAAGGCAGCAGTCGACTTACTTGATTATCTGTGCTTCTTTCTCGAAAAGCAGCAATTTCCACTAGCGTCTGTGCGTAAAGTACAAGTGAATTTGGCTCCCCCGTGCTATGGGCTGGCCAGGTTTGATCAACACTCAAATTTTGGCGCTCTCTGTTTGCAATAGAATAACAAATGAGTAACACAAACCAAGCGGGTATCATGGGCACTGTAAGAGCGAAGGAATACATCTTGTTGCAGTGGTTGGGACACTCCGGTGTGAAAAATATTAAGTACTAATGCAGTGCACTGCTGCAGATCTTTGGTAAGAAGCATCTATGACGTTGATCTACTAAAGTGTGCGATGGTGTAATGCGACAAGACGCCATTTAATTTGAGTTCGGGTCAACAACCCTGAGCTCGATTATCAGGCAACGTTTACAATCACAGTTGTTATTTGTTTAACTGTTTCAGTACCTTTTCGAACCGGTTTAAAATTAGTTCACAGCAATTTGCACGAAATTATTTGAATTATAAGCCGGAAATTTAGTTTGTAGATAAGAAGTTTAAAGTTAGATAATTTCCGGGTTCCAAATCAGCAGTCTGAACTGGCCATATCTCAGAAATTTGTAAAGTTACGAGCTTAAAGTGCGATCTGTAGATTGGTAATAAGGAGTTGGAAATTTTAATGGTTCAGGATCGGTTTCGAAACGGTTAATAGAGGCTTATATCCCATATCTTAGAAACTATTTAATCTAAGAACTGGAAAATGGATGTGTATGATATTTGCCCAATTCAAAAATGATTCCCATCAAGTAAACGCTCTGATAAGTAATATATCCACACAGTTCAAAGGACTCGGGCGTTGCATGGTACTATTGCCAAGGACTTTGCTCTTAAGGGTTTAACTATAACATTTTCACCTACCATTCACAAGTTGAGCTCAAAAAGCTGCAACATTTTGTTCAGTTTGATACAAAGTCGTTTTAGCAATTAATTGCACAAAATGTAGCCTTTCCTGCCCGAGAGTCACTGCTGAAAATGATCTTCTGCACATTGTAGTTGTTTCCTACCCTAAAAAAAAAATAACAAAACGGAAAAAAATCCCTCCCTATCGACAATTGAAAAGGCCAAAGAAGTTCAAATCGTATAATAATCTCGATATTATGTCAAATTGCTCTGAGCAGCAATGAAAGGAAATGTTGCATAACATGTGAATAGGAACAGAAGAAGAAGTCGGCAAAGGGAATCGCATTGTAACACAGGCAGGAGCAGCAGCAGCAGCAGCAGCGGCAGCGTCAGACAGCAATGTGCAACTCTCTCAAGGATGTGAGCCAAAGGATTTGCACAAAATTCAAGTGGTGGTGGTTGGCTGCCGAGGAGAGTCCTTTTGTAGTGGGCCCGCCTGCCGGGCTAAATGCTATATTGATATCTCGTAATTTGTGCCCATAATTACTTTTTAATAATTTCGCACAGCGGCTCGGTGCACGACAGGATGCCGCATTGTGCCCGAGCATTGTGCAATGGCCTCAAATTTAATAAAAACGCCGTCAAGTTGCTATTTCGGCGCTGGGGAATTTGATTACACTTACAGGTCACAATTAAATTCCTTGCACAAATACGACGAAATGCGCGACTTAACGGATTTGTCGCTGACAAAGTCAGTGAAGATGGGAAGGAGAGTGCACGTAGTCAAAGAAGCTTTGACAGAAACTCATATGCAATTGCTAGCCTTTTTTCTGTGGGTGGCTTTTGTGTATATGTGATGGCTAAAGATATCCGGCAATCCTTTGAATACTCTTACTGTGAAGGCAAGGCGACCAACTTTGAGAGAAAATTTGCAAGATTGAAGGCGGGTGGACTCCTTTGCTAACAGGTCATTATACTATATTGTAAATTTTGGAAAGATTAGTCGAAATGGAGATGAAAAAACATATAAAGTTTGATGAAATATTAAGAACAATTTTTTTTCTAAGCTGTTCATTCTATAGTAAATCACGATCCTTGACATGGTCGAACCATTTCTTCAACCGACAAAACATATTTTACTTCTGGAAAAGGCTAATAAGTTCGAAGAAGAACTAACAGCTGTTAAACTGGGCCTGAATATTACTGTATTCCAAATATTACACAATTGTGTTGTGTCGATTTTTAAACGAGTACAACAAGAGGCTCCCATCCAATCCACCTTTTGAAAAACAAGCGCAAAAATCCGCTTGAATACTTCAACAGAAGAAAAAATGTAGCAAAATTTTTCCTAAAAACAGCTTAAAACAATACTCAAGAATCTTTTCCAAAATCATCCGAAAATTTCGGTTAGTCAAACTGACCTATGGCAGCTTTTGAATGCTTATTCTGCTTGCCCGTTGATTTTCTCATGCTGGGTTCGGCGAGAGACGAGCAACAAACTAAACCACTTCCTCCTGCTCTGGACAAATTTTAGTCTCTAGATTGATCCCGATAAAATTATCGATATTTTTATTGATAGACCATCAGTTGATTCCAACAGCTAAACATATTTTTGGGAACGAGTGAAAACGAAACTCGTAAAACTTTCGAGTCGACAGTCGCGCGCGAATTCGCAAGCGAATGTTCACGTACAAATGTTTGCCTGCCGCAAACTGAGCGACAAAAGTATCATAAACTTAAGTTTGGCGAATTCGTAAACGAAGGTTTTGTTCGTTTTTGTATTCGCTTTGAGTTTCGCGAGTGAATTCGCGAGGGAACTTTTGGTCGGGTGGGCAGAGGCGATCCAATTTTGCCGCGACGGAGCTGCTGCCAACTTGCCAAGCCCGAACACTTTGCTACTGCCGCCGACTTGTGCTTTTGACTGAAAGCAGCAGCTTCGACATGCGCTCCCGATCGAAAGCAGTGGCAAGGCATGTGAGAAAAATCACGAAGCGACGACTGCCTCGCTTTTTTCAGTCGGAGGTGTGAAAAGTTGGCGAAGCTCGCGACATTTGTTACTTCGACTGAAGCAATTTAAACACTGGTTAGTATACATAAGAATCGAACACATAAATTTAAATAATTCCCATCGAAAAGGTTACTGTGGTTTAGTATTTCACTATCGAGGACTAAGCCCAGCTATTGCAAATAAAATATAGAATTTCATACTTGGATCGAGAAAGCTTAATGCCAGAAGTTCGAAAAGAATGAAAAATCTCGATCCAAGAGCGAAATTATTGATCCACGAATGAATTTTGATGCCGTTTTTCTTATCCTAAAGCTTCAATACTTAAACCAATCAATCAAGTTGAACAATTCTTGAATCAAATGCTGAGCGTACTCTTGTATCAAGAGCTCATCAGCTTCAAGAGTAAGATCGTTCACACCTGAATCAAGAGCTCCACAGATTCAAAAGTAAGGGCGCCCATATTCCAATACAACAACAATTTGAAATCAGTTGTTTAATTTATTTCATTGAAAATTAAACTATGTAGCAAGTTCTAGCTGGCTTGAGGAACACACAACACCACAAAGCATCAGCATTCTTTGCCTGCCAACTGCCAGTCCAAAAGTCGTCTCCCCATGCCAGCAATGCCATAACTGCTTGGGAACCCCAAAGCAACAAGGGTACAACAATTTTCCCCGCACACCCCTGTCTCATAAAAAACGAAACTTTTAGAGCGGACTTAACGCTACTCTCTCAAATGTCCTAGCTCTCCTCTCTCATTTTCTTTACCTCACCGTCCTTGCCTAAAAACACTAAGCTGAGAACGAATTTATCTCGATTTCAAGAGCCAAATTCTTGAAAATTCAATTATTCGTTCTGCTTTTTTGCACTCGCTGAGAGTCGTGAGCAAGCGCTATGTTGCGACTGTTTTAACAAATCGGTTCGAAGAAATGTTCAAAATTTTCAACAAAATGGAACAAAATGAGCTTAAAGCTAAAGAGTATTCAAATTTCGTCTCATTTTCCCCACATTTTTTCCATCTTGTTTTTATCAACGAAAATTCAATAAGTTGAAGTAGATCTTTTATTTGTGCAAGTGTTTGGCCAAGCTGCAAAGAACGAGGGGAAAGGGGCGGTAAGAGGATGTAGGACTCTTACAAGTCGCCCATTCACATTTTGGGCCACCCAAAATGTGCTTATGTGTGTGTGTGTGTGTGGTGGGAATTTCATTCAGTGTGCAGATGCAGCGCGTCACTCTGCGGGCTATAAATATATGAAATTTATCAAGTGGCCTTTTGAGTTTCGTATTTGTGGCTCTATGAAATTGAGTGACGAGTATTTGCATTCAGCTCACCTTGTATGTGTGTGTGTGTGTGTGTGCTGTGTGTGTGTATCAAATATAATCAAGTACGAACGAACCTCTTCAAAAATGCCCAACACAATGAAAAATGAAAATCAATTTCGGCCCGACACTCGAGCGCATTAAAATGGTAACAGTTAGGCCAGGCGGGTAAGCGGTGCGGGGGGCCATACACTTGTTAAACTGGCCACATTTTTGAAGTTCCCCAGGCATCCTTGCCTTGGCACCCATAATGAGCGACAACTGAATACAGCGGTAATTAAACAAGTTAAATCCGCTCAACAGGCGCTCAAGTCGTTGTCCTTGCAGTCGTCCTGTTCTCTCTCGTTATGCACACTTAAAAAATGATTTAATTCATCAAAAAGTTGTCAGCGAAATAATTACGCAGATTGTCTGTGCGTCCGAGCGGGTGCGGGAGGAGGCCCTAATGAGCGCCATTTTACAGAGAATTGCCGTAATTATGGCTACTTGAGTTTAAGGGTATCGTGTGTCATCTCGATCAGTCCAGAATGGAAATAAATCTCGCCCACCGCAACAAAATTGCCGACAGGATATTTAAGGAATGATGGCGACAAACTGCCAGGAAACACAATACTTTTGTGTCAATCGTCGCGCTGCCTTCTGATGCATTTCAAAGCGAATGCCGACCAGCTGAAGATCCTCATCCTTAACGTCGTGAAGCGTCGAAAAGTGAAGTTTCCTTTTCTATTTCAATGAGCTAAGCTGATGCCTTATTTATCGTTTTGCTGTGGCAAAAACAGCTGATCCTCCTACTCCAGGGTCTCCTTCTGCTCTTTGCTGATCTTGCTGATGCTGTTGTGATTAAAGAAAGAGCAGTAGCCCCGTGGTTTTTGTTTACCGTTTAGCCAAAAATGGTTTCACGCTTGATTTCAGGCGATTTACTTGACCCGAAGCCAGTTCTAAGGGACTACCTGGACAAGAATAAGCGCAAGCGCATACGAGTACCTAGACAGCTGCCAATGCAGTACTGCGGTGGTGGCAATTGGGTTTTAATTATAAAGTTCTGTTGATTGGAAGTTTGTCTTTTTCCTGTTTATAGAAAAATTCTCCATCATATTTGGATTTTGTTAGGCTTAAAGTTGGAGTAGAGCCTACTAATTTGAAGGAACAATCCAAATAATTCTACGATTTTTTAAGCGAAGATATACCAATTGCAAGAGTACAAAATCGCGATTTTTCACGTCTTCATTTCTTCTAGATTGTTGATCGAACGAAGCTCGAAAACCAAGTGGATGGCGGTGTTAACTCCAAAGAAATCGCCATTAGTCATTCTTTCACACAAGCAGACCATTTATGTGCCTTCCAGGCATGTTCTCGGGTTACTCTTTAACTGATATCTTCGAGCTCAACACTTTGCAGAATGTGTTGAGAAATCTCAGTTCATTTTGGTGGCAAAAATCTCGAAAAAGGAAAAACTCAAGGGTTTGGCAGAGAACGTCTCAAGTCTTCCCACTCCTACTACTTACAAAGTTCGTACATCTGCAGTACTGAGAAAGTACGAAATTTCTTAAGCCGAAGGCTGCTGATGACGTCATCCCAAACGGAAACGGTTGAAGCCCCTGAGATTTTCGTCTTTTCCATTGCAAAAGGCTAAGGTGTTTGCAGGTTCCCACGTGAAAAGTAAGCATGAAATATGTACTTCTTTCATGATGACAATTCCGACTGGGTTGTTAATCTGCCTGCATGTATTTCTTTTCTACAGCACAAGTACGCACACATACGCACTTGCTTGTTCCCCAGTCGGACTTGTCATCATGAAAGAAGTTAAACTTTCATGCTTACTTTTCACGTGAGTTCAAAATTAAATATTCTTGACATCAAGAACGATCTTATTGGTTTTTTCTCTTAGTGTATAAAATTAAAAATAACTTTTAACCCAAACATTGGTTTCGGGTCGTACCGGAACTGGTACAGGAACCGAAATTTATTTCGGGATTAATCTCTGAAAGTTAAAACAAAGTATTTACTCGCAAATATCATAAACGACTTAAGATCATTCTGATTTTTTTTTTAAATTAGTTGTAAGGCAATATATTAAGCAGTTTTTACTGGCTCAAGGTCTTGTCATGCTATTGACATAACTTTAAACAGAAGCACACAACACAACAAAGGAGGCTTCAGGTTGATCGGACGCTTTTCATGAGGGACCAAATCCTCACTCATCAGCGATCTTGAGCCTGAAATGTCTATCCAAAGAGCAGCCTCTTCATGCTAGCGACGGCAAAACTGCTTGGGAATTCCAAAGGCAGCTTTAGCGCAAAACACCAAAAGACAGCTAAGACAGCCATTTCCCTTTGTAAGTGTGTGGCCTCCACTGGACTCAGTGAGCAGCCAACGGCCGCCACGTCTGAAGCAGAAGACCAAAAAGAGTTTTTGTTGTTTTAAATGGAAACATTTTTTTTTAATTTCGAACAACAACACGGTTCCATGCGTTTTAGTACTTTTATGACTGTTTTAATGTCTTTTGTACTGTTAACTTGCAGTTTAAGGTTATGCCAATAGCATAACAAGACCTCGAGCCAGTAAAAACTGCAAGTTAACAGTATAAAGGTCATTAAAACAGTCATAAAAGAAAGGCAATATAAATATAATTAAAGTACGAAATAAATTTGGTATTCTTTCTAACAATAAAATGTAATTGAAACCCCCTAAAATTACTCAATAGTCACCTTCTACAGGAACAATTATTCTAGTAATTGTAAATGTAATTATATTTTGTAATATTTACTGAGTAATATCCAGGTTACAATTACGATTTCTAAAAAATCGTAGTCAAGAACTGCTTTTTGTTAACAATATAATGGTAATTATTACCCGACAATTCTCTTACTAAACTATCGAGAACGTGTTCCGTTTTCGGTCCGAAAAAGTATTACCTGGCCTGTCGCTCAGTTTTCGGATGTGTTCTCGACACTTTCTCGATAGCGAAAACGAGTCAATCACGAATCGAAAACTAAATCTATTTCGTTTGAAACCTGCATCTCTAAGGAAAAACGGATTTCGAATTTTAGAGAAACTATCATAATAACTGATGTCCGTTTGAAACCCTCATCTCTAACAAAAAGCGGACTTCAACTTTTAGAGAAACTTACGTAATTCTCGTAGGTCCGGAAACATACGAGAAATTGTCGGGTGGGTAATTGTAATGGTAAATGTGGTTTACAGCCCTGCTATGAACTATACTGGGAGTCCAATGGAAAGAAGGGAGGCAAAAGTTTTTGCCATGCTTACGAACTATACTGGAAGCCCTAATAGAAAGATGGGTCTTTGATACTCTGTACCAGAGGTACACATAGTATATTGAGTTTTTGCAAAAGTGTCCGTATGTCCGTCCGTCTGCCTGTCCGTCTGTCCGCATGAACAAACAGATCTCAGAGATGGTAAGGGATAGAGGTTTGACAAGTATGGAACATATGTTTCTTATACTTGCAGGCAGATCAAGTTTTATTTCAATGTTGGCCACGCTCCCTCCCGCCCCCGCAATATTGAAAAAACGTCAGATCTCCCAGATTCCAGGACATATTTAGTGTTCGGGATTTATGGACACAATTATGGGCAGCACTGGTCGCAACGGTGATGGGCAGCACTTCACAGGTATCAGAGTATGATAATCATGGCTTGAACGACTTTCTTTCATGTTTTTTAATGGATAAGTAAGAAAAAGGCAAAAGGTTTTGCCATGCATAATTTTTGGACGTATAGTAAAAAAATGCTAGCTTATACATATGTGAATGGCCTTCAATAGTCTTGAACAAGTTTTTCCCAAACATTTTAGACTTGGATTGTGTATATTTTCGGATAAAGCATACAAGTTTTGGTAATGTCAATTCCTTTACTCTCGAACTAAGCAAAATTTCGCCATTCAAAACTTTCCGCTTCAGCGAATTCAAGTTTTTTTTTTTGTTTAATATTTTTGGCGGCCTTACCAACTTCATCGATAATAATTGAAGTGAAAACAATGTGTATGTGAGTGTGTGTTCAAATGGGGTGGTGGTGTGTTTTGGAAAGCTTCTTGAAGAACTTTTGATGCCCTCATTTCTCATTGTTGGCAAGCGTCGTCAGTCAGACTAATTGACCATATGGGTATATAACTCGTACTTGTACGTAGTCGAGTTTAAATCGAATTTCTATGGAAATTAAGTACTGAAAATTGCATTATGACGACATTGTGTGCGTGTTTATTTTTGTTTTTGTGCAAATTGATTAGTGGGCTGAGCTTTTGGGGTGGTGGGTAGGCAGAAACCAGAAACTGATTGTTGTGCAGCGCTGTGTAAAGTGATTCGCTTGAGAAAGCCACATCTTTGCACAGAATGCAACTCATTAGCGTCATCTGCCGATGCTGCTGTTGCTACCGCTGCTGCTGCTGCTGCTGTTGCTGCTTCTATTTGGCCAAATGCCAAGGATTCGCGCCCATTAATTACCCATTTGTAGTTGCAGATGCAGAATTTCATTCATGAAGATCAAGTTTTAATTAAACGGCCCAACGCCATGTTGACAAATTGTCTGTTGTGTGCTTAGCTCACGTACATATTTTGTCTTCTTGGCAATTAGTAGAACAAATTCCTTGAAAATTGATGTTAATGTCAAAACAAGAGGAAACGTTCATTCAACAACACTAAGTTGGCACATATTTTTGAAGACTTTGTAGATGGGTAAGGTTAGGAATGTCCAAAATATCTAACAATTTGTTCTTTAATTTCAATTTTAGCGATTTAATTGTGTGTGAACCAACCAAAGTGCAATGCGGAGATCGCTTATGAAGTCATATCAATCAAATTTTCTTTACTCTATTTAAGAATTATAAGTTCAAAGAAATTTTTAGAACTTTCCTTAAAAAAAGGTTGGGTGCAAAAAAACATTTCTTTCTATTAAATTAGGGAGTCCTTTTAGTCGGAAATTCACTGAGACCAATTTGTGGAAACTATCTCGACCGTTTTTATTTGTTTCTAGTGACAAACCTTGGTACTTCTAGCAGACATAGTGATACATGTGAGTTTCATTAAAGTGATCTTAGCCACTTGCTTTCCCTCTAGGCTTATATCAGACACTTCAAGAATTACCAACAGGTTCTCATCCATCTCACGGATAGCATTGTTTGTCAGTCACTCTCTAATTCGATTTGCATGTTGAATCGACATTTGGGGACTACAACATATCAGCTATCTACAAGATGTTGTTGCCAGTTTCCGCAGTACCTTGCCTTTTTATCTATTTTTTCTGCAGTACACTCAAATATTTGACTGAATAGACTTAATAATAGTCGCCCCCTTCTGCTCTCTTCTTCCGTGAATAAGTCAATTTAATTTGATTGATTTCAATTTTCTCTCATACCAAAATTTTTCTCATTCCAAAAAAATATATAAAATCGCAAGAATAATAAACGCGTCACATTTGATTGCATTTTTGTGTGAAATTGGGCTGACAATGTGTGTGCTGACCAAAAGAGAAAGGGGGAAAACTCAACCAACTGCAAGGCACATGCAGGCGTCGGCGTCGTTTGGGGGGTGATTGCCATTTGTGAACAGCGAATACAAGGAACTGCCTACAAACGAAGGGAATCACGGCACGGGAACAAGGCCGACGACATGTTCGAGGACGCGGACGAGGACGAGTCAGTGTAAACGTGTTAGGGCAGAAAAAATTGCACTTTACGCAATTTATGTGCAAATTTTTCAATGACTTTAAAATAGGGTGATCAGCGGGAGGGGGTTTCCAGCCATTATAATCGCTCGCTAATTGAGTCTAATAGACCAGTCGATTGGGGGGTGAAAACCCCTTTCCAACTGGGCTGTATTTATGACAAGGTCAATTTAAAAGCTGATTTTACGCAGTTTTGAAGTAAAAACTAGAGTGACCTGTATAAGTCCGGCATTCAACTTTGTACGTCTTCGTGCTTGCCCGTGCATTGCTAACCCAGCACGATAGAGCACGAAATTTTAATTTGTACCCAGAATTTCTAAAATTATAACGTTAAATAAAGCACAAAGTCATGAGCTCTGTTCATATAAAAATCATGTTCGTGTATATGTCGTGCCGGGCATAAACAATCTGGAAGACATGAATCTGGATTCGTGTATTTACAAAGGAAATGCTTAAGTAAAACAGTCGGCGTTTTATCATTATTTTACAGATCATACAGAGTAAACTGGAATAGATGTAACACCGTTTCAATTTTCATTTTCAATTTGAGTGAACACTTAGAACAAAAAGACTGTCAGAGTTATAGATCGATCGGGATAGAATTTATTCCGCTTCGTACTTAAAATTTCAAGTATGTTTTGTTCTTGGAAGTAATGAAATTCAATACGAATCATTCTAAAATCCAAAAATAACGATTTAATTATTGAAATGAGAAACACGTTCCTGTATGCAAAACATTTTGTAATTAAATCAAGCCGAAAAATTTAAGAAAAGCGCGTTCTTAGTACATTGGTAGCTCCAAAAACTGTTCTTTAAATTCGCATCGGGTTCTTACACTATTCTTAATGAGAGATGGAGGATTTTTAAACTATTGGTAATCTTGGTGGTGATTTTGGTAGAAATAGTACAAGCTCCGCAAATTGAATTTGTCATTTTATATTGGTCAGCTGCTGAGAATTACAAGTGGTCTGATTTGTTTAGCGGGCACAAAGTTATTGGTCTCTATTCAATTCAATACAAGTAAAATCTCAGACGCGTCGCCACCAGCGTGTGCGATGCCTTAACTGGTTAAGACGACATTCCAATTGTGTTCAGTCCATGGGCCCCGAGTTCGAATCCTCCTAGAGTCCACAGTAATTACGAATTTTCAGTCACAGATAAAATTAAAACGATGACAATTTTGTGGTAATTCAACCAGAAAATTGTTAATTCACAAGTTTTGAAGAGTTTGTACTTCTACGTGGTATTTGTACTATTTCTGTGGTACACATAAGAATTTACTGTAAACAATTGTAAAATGAACTATTTTTTACTATTTTTGTTGGTTGGACCATTATCAACTGTAATTTTGGTTGATTGGTTAGTTGGTCTACTGTGCTACCTTAATCACTATGTTATGAGTTGCGTCTCTTTTAAAGTAATTTTACTGTTCCCCACAGTATATTAAACCCACGATATGAGCATTCTTAACTATAAAATTGGCTGAATTTACTAACCAGTTTTTCTGTGTAAGAATTTCGAGCTTAATAGCCTATTTCCACTGAGCAACATCTAACATCTTCAAGCAAAACGTTTCTATCTTTCACGTTCCTCATAAAATAAAGTAATGTCGGAGAAAATTGTCATGCACTTTAAAATTTTGTTTGGTTTTTAATATTAAGTCGGCAAGAAAAGCACATGAAATGGCCTCACATGGAAGCTGGTATGAGAAACTTGATGACGTGCGAGAAAATCGCCCCTGACATGATGCAGATCTTACCACATTCTTTGCAAAGACCCAATTGTCCTTGATTAAGAAATTTCGAGGCTGGCTGCATCGGTAATTCTAATGCCCACATACCAACACACATACGATCTGATAACCAGAAACTCTGGCAAATTAAGCAAGTTAGTGACAGGAACAGTAGAGTTCGCGAAGTTGTCCCCGAAGACCCAAAGAGTCTTACCTTGGGAGAAGGGCCAAGCTCGTTGGCCTCTTAATAACCCCCATATGTTTATTAAAGCTGACATTGTTAAGCACATATTAACATAATTTCATGCCAATTTTTATTTTCTATATATATTGAATTATTTTATATTCAATATATTTTTAAGAGCGATTCTAAATGCGATTTTGTACATAAAGGCGTCAAAATAATGGCTTAAAGTTAATTTTTGTAACATTGTTTAGTGTATCTAGATACTTCACATTCCCTTAAAAATTATTTTAAATAAAAAAATTAATAGTTTTTATGAATAGCCTCAATTTTCAATATTTTTTTCAAGCTGTTCTGGTTTTTACTTGTTTATAAAACGCTGGGAAAATGTTAATAGAATGCCCTTAAAATAGAAACGACATTTTAAGCACCTATATTCAACTACAGTCAACTATTTTGAGTGATTATTTATTGGATTGCTTTGATTCACCAGTTGATTAAGGTGAAAGTGTAGTCAACGGAAACAATTTGGAAATGAAACATTCGAATTGCAAATCGTTCGAATACCAGAACAGCCTAAAATCAAATCGTTCGATTTTGTTTTCATTTGAAATCGAAGAAATATGTGAAAACCGGAACATGCTAACGATCTTGTAGAGCTTGCAGAACCAGCTAAAATCAATCCAATGGGTGCTAAAGTCGGGATCAACGCAAGAATTCCGTGGTTGGAAAATCCGAGATAAAGTCAATCCTGTTCGTAGTTGGAAAGAGAAAATCCGGGATTGACCGACTTCTGACATCGTTTGGAATTGATTTACTGTAGCATATCTCGGATTTTTTTTTTGTGTAGGCCACATTTCAAGTTCAAATTTGGAATAGCTTTAGAATATTATGGTCTTAAACCAACAACATTTTCTACTTCTTTGCATCTGAGAATCCTATTTTTTTAATAATGTATTGAGCTGGACTTTAGAATATATTAACCTTCATGAAAGAATGTTTAGTGCTTAGTTTGGGAGTTAATCGGGTTAACTTAAGATCTTTAAAATTTATTATGTTTAAAAGAATGACCAATAAATTTTAAAATAATTCAGAAGGTACTTTATATATCCCGAAACAGTCATAAACCAAGTATTTTAGGGACTGAAAAAAATCGTTCTTGATATAAAAACTATGTACTTGAACCAAGTATTTTCGTACTCATCTTCAATAGACACCATTTTTACTTAATTCATGCACAAAGTTCTTGATTTTTTTACTTAAATTAAGTATGAAACTTTCTTATGTCCCATAACGAGCACTTAAGTTGTTAAAATAAGAACAAAACTTCTGTAATCAAAGGATTTTCGTACATATAGCTAGCGAAATCTGTAAGAAAATGAGTTCTGAATTCAAATACAATATATCTTGGATTAATAATGAGACCATGAAGGACTTTCACTCTAGTTTTCCATTGTTTGATTGGTTTCCAGCCTAGTTTTTCTATTCCTCATCCGATTCAGACGCACATCTTTTGCTTTAATAGAAAAATTCTGCACATTCAGTCGTTTTTCTAAGTGGTTCTTTGGACGTTTCTTGAATACTTTAAGCAGCTTTCAAACACTTCATTCAATTGTTTTGTTTTGCGTGTGTGAAAAGTTTCCATTATCAAGTGCCCACAAATTAGTCCTTAACAGCTATTTGCCATGTGAATAAGCTGTTAGACAGATGAAAGGCAACGGTCATACAAATCCCACACACGCACCTTTTCACCTTTTCAGCATTCACACACGTGAGTTGCACCTAATTATGCGCCTGATTTAACTCTAAATGACAATTTCACACTCTCTCTCACCCCAAAAATGAATAGTGCAAAAAAATAAGTGGTCTTTCTAACAGTTCTCTGTGTTATTTCAAGTACCCAGGCACTTGAATTTTTGAAACTAATCAAGCAGAAGAATGGAATAAAAGAGAAAATGGCGAAAGGAAATTCGCATTTATTATAATCGTCGCCTAATCATAGGAAATGGAAAAAAGTGCAAAGAAAATTGCTGTCAATTTCCCCACCAAAAAATAAAATTAAGCCAAAAGCCGAGAGCAGTTAGCAGAAGACAGTGGCAACAGTGGCAACAATTGTGCTGCGGCTCAAACTTTGCAATTTGCGGCGCGTTTCCGACTTCCGTTCAGCGTAGCTTCTTCAATTGTCCTCAATTTTCGTTTGATGTGCTTTTCTTTCCACGATTAGCAGCCACTTACAACGACAGTTAAGAGCCTCATTGAGTTTATTAAATCAGGCGAAATAATTGGGGGCACCCAACAATGAAAATAGAATAGAAGGCGGCAAAAATCGAATTGAGAATCGAAACCGAAACAGCTAGGCAGGCGGGCGGGGCAGGCAGCTCACATTTCAATACAGTTTTCGTTTTGTCGGGAAATAGCAAAAAAATATAAAACATTTAAAATGCCAGACATAGATGAGACTGAACATCCCAGGACGATTGCTGATATTGCCATTGCACTAGGTAAGTTGAGAGGAAGGGATCTGACCAATATAATTCAATTTCATTCCCTACAGAGCGCACCCATCTGGCTCGCGCCCCTCAACTGCTGCAACATTTGGAGAAAATGCAAGAGTCGGTCGATGAAATGGCACATACCGAAAGCCGCCGTCGTCTCAAGCAAAATTTTGATTCGGCCCTATAAAAAAAAATACTAAACCAAATTGCTAGTCATAATAATAAAGCACCTAAACACCTGCCAAGGTGTGCCAAGGTGTTCAGCTGACAATTAATGATCCCATTCTCATACACAAATGCTCAAACTTAAAACAAACAAAACCGAAAGGCGACAAACACGCAAGGCCAGCACCACCAAGGGTTAAACTGTAGTTCTCAAAACATAAACAAATTGTGACAAAGTTACGGAAATTTAATTAAAATCAAATACTCACACGGCAACAGAAGAAAAAGGGGTAGCAAATTGTCAGTCAGGTGTGACTTGATAGTTGCCAACATGCTCGCCAGCTTTTGGTGACTCTCGCTAGTTTTCCGCGTCGTTTAATAAACAAAATGTAAACAAAACTTAACAGCAATGACACAGAAGTCAAAAAATTAAGCGATCTCCTTCTGTAAGAATTAGAGTTTTTTTTGTACGTTGTTAGTAAGACTTCTTGTGTGTTTTTGTAATTTGTTACTATCTGATTCCGCAGAGAATAAACAACAATGATTTACAAATAATAATAACTTATTATGATTTGACTTGAAAGTTTTCAGTGAAAACATTTAGCTGAGATCGTATCATAAAACTGTATCGGCAGGTACAGTCGGCAAAAATGCGTAAATACGCTCTCACTTTTGTTATTTGGCAAGAATTTTGCCTTCTCACTTTAGATAGATTATTGTTTACTTTTCTTTATAAAAAAACAAAAGCCCACTGCTCGATATTTGTTGAGGATATATATATCCACGAGATACATGTGTGTTTGGAAGATCCATGCAGACGGTAGACCGCTTGTAGACCGACCTCGTTCGCCTAAACATCGCTGTGGAAACATTTCATAATTGACACAGTTTGCTTTGATCTCTCTTTGCGTCATGCCTTGGGCCTATCGAATTTCCATCTAAACAAATGTGGAATGTTTTCTTTGGAGGGGATTCTAAAAATAATTGCATACATTTCAGAAATTTCGAGTACATACCCGAAAGAAAGGCTTTCAAAAAGTATGGAAGAAATATGAATCGAGTTAGCTAAAGCTTTCCACAGCTTTTCCCCGCTGTCCACCACCCGCCCTATCCACTTTGTTTCGAGAACAAAAATTAAATCTAAAAAATCGTTTTTATTTATAAATAATTATAAATTGTTTTAATTATAAATTACAATGAATTATCTTGCGATCTTGTACACAATAAACCCCATCGCTCTATTGCTGGATCTTCTCTATACAAAATCAAATGGATCTTCTCATACAAAATAATAATCAAAATGCCGAATGACGTATAACAAATGAATGGGGATTCGTTTTTTTGTTCATTTACATAGTTTAAAAGATGTTTGTTCAGTCAGTAAAAAAAGAAATCTGGATGACATTCAAAAACAAATGGGCGGGCATCTGGGTGTTGGTCGGCGGCACCGCCCCCACCCCCACCAAGCAACCGAATGACAACCAGTAACAGCAGGCATCGGCCCTGGTGGAGGCCTTGGAGATGGTGAGGAGCAGGCAACTGCTTAGAAGCACTTGCGGTGGACAATGCCGGGGCCGGACTCGTCGTATTCCTCCTTGGAGATCCACATCTGCTGGAAGGTAGACAGGGAAGCCAAGATGGAGCCACCGATCCAGACGGAGTATTTGCGCTCTGGGGGAGCAATGATCTTGATCTTGATGGTCGAGGGAGCCAGGGAGGTGATTTCCTTCTGCATGCGATCGGCAATACCGGGGTACATGGTGGTGCCACCAGACATGACAATGTTGGCATACAGATCCTTACGGATATCCACATCGCACTTCATGATGGAGTTGTAGACGGTCTCGTGGATACCGCACGATTCCATACCCAAGAAGGAAGGCTGGAACAGGGACTCTGGGCAGCGGAAACGCTCGTTGCCGATGGTGATCACCTGACCGTCGGGAAGTTCATAAGACTTCTCCAGGGAGGTGGAGGCGGCAGCGGTGGCCATCTCCTGCTCGAAGTCCAAAGCCACATAGCACAGCTTCTCCTTGATGTCGCGCACGATTTCACGCTCAGCGGTGGTGGTGAACGAGTAGCCGCGCTCGGTGAGGATCTTCATCAGGTAGTCGGTCAAATCGCGACCAGCCAAATCCAGACGGAGGATGGCATGGGGCAGGGCATAACCTTCATAGATGGGCACGGTGTGGGAGACACCATCACCGGAATCCAAAACAATACCGGTGGTACGGCCGGAGGCGTACAGGGAGAGCACAGCCTGGATGGCCACATACATGGCGGGCGAGTTGAAGGTCTCAAACATGATCTGGGTCATCTTCTCACGGTTAGCCTTGGGGTTCAGGGGGGCTTCGGTCAACAGAACGGGGTGCTCCTCGGGGGCCACACGCAGCTCGTTGTAGAAGGTGTGATGCCAGATCTTCTCCATATCATCCCAGTTGGTGATGATACCGTGCTCGATGGGGTATTTCAGGGTGAGGATACCTCTCTTGGACTGGGCCTCATCACCGACATAGGAGTCCTTCTGACCCATACCGACCATCACACCCTGATGGCGTGGACGACCGACAATGGAGGGGAAGACGGCACGGGGTGCGTCATCACCGGCGAAACCGGCCTTGCACATGCCGGAGCCTGTAAGGTAAAAATACAGAAGGGTGACACATTTAGTGGGAGATTCGTTGGGAGGAGCATTGGACTAACAAATCTACGAAATGTTGGCTCACATTTTGCCTTTGCCTCATAATTTCGACACTTGGCTTACTCTTAGCAGAAATTGTAAGCGAAGAAGTAGACAGTCTGCCCACAAAACCACTTACAATACTTGAAATTACTTTAAGAAGTGTGTGTACTTTGACTTAATCAAAAAGAATTTTGAACTTGGAAACATTTTCCAAAGTTCTTCTTCTAGAATTTTACTTTTTGGAATCTAAAGTGTTTTTTATCAGAAAACAAACGTAAATTTGTTTGAATTTTTGGTTGAGAATAATTGTATTCTTTGAGGAATTTTGAACTAAGAAACATTCTCCAACAATTTCTAGAATTTTCTGAATTAAGTTTGTTTTCAAATAACTCAAGTGCGATTTTTTCTTTGAAAACTTTTCGAATATTTGTTTTCATTTAGGAATTTTATACTAAGAAAGATTTTTCTCTTATAATTTTTCTAAAATTCTAGAATTTTCTGAATTAATTTTGTTTTCATAAAACTTAAGTGTGAATATTTTGGAATATTTCTTCGAAAAGTTTCCAAATATTTGTTTTCTTTTAGGAATTTTAAGTCTTTTGAAGATTTCGCTTTGAGATTCTTTTTCTCAATTCTCTTTTTCCACTTTATTTCACACTTTGCACTAATATCCTCTTCCGCTGTTAGTCCAATTATTGATAATCCACATATTTGATATCCTTTTGATGATGCCATCAGGTATGGAGGGAATACGCACCATTGTCAACGACCAAAGCAGCAACCTCATCGTCACACATTTTGTTTGAGTTTTGTTTGTTTTACGGTACCACGGGTGAAATTGAAATCAAGAATTACGGCAATGTGTACGCTTTGGAACACAACTGACTGACTAAAGTATCGCCGCGTTGGTACTCGGATTTTATACCGCCAACGAAATGGATTTTTCGGTCTCAAGAAACTCAACGCCCCCCACAGCAGCCACAGCCCATACACCAACACCAACATCCACCTTCGTCTGCTGCCTTCGTTTCATCCGACTAAAAATAGATCCTTAGCATAAGGGGGGAGCTGCAAGCGAGAGCAGTTCGGCATGATCGAGCGTGCCGTAGCGATCGTTGTGGAGTCTAACCGAAGTCCAAAAGTGCCGTATAAGGCAAGGAGGCGCCTCCAGTGCGCTCTCTGGCTGTCTCTCTCTCCCTCGCTCTCTCTAGCTCTGGCTGTGGCAGTGCGGGTGCTTTTTAGGTCGTGGGGGATTTTCAACAAATTCTGTTGTTGCCTTCTATTTTTCCTCGGCGTTTTCATAACTTTCGTGTTTTTCTTATGTCGTAATAAATTCATTTTCTATTTTCGATTTCGCTTCGCCCAGCCTTTGCACCTTCCTGCCTATGAGAATTCCTGGCACTTCTATTTTTGGTCATATTTGCTCTCTCTCTCCCCTGACCGACCTGCTTCCAATGTTGCTGGTGCTGCTGCTGCCCCCCTCCGTGTAATGAGCATAATTTAACTAATTGTTTATTTACAACATTTTTTTGTACTTGCATTTGGGGAATGAGAATGGAATTCTTTAATGTTACACGGTCGCCTTGCAGGGTTCCCATTAAAATTGGGTGCCTTTTGGAAACTTATTTTTAGCTGCAACTAAGTGGGGCATGTTTACGTTTTATGGCATAATCGCAACGGAGGCCAATACATACATATGCAAAACATAGGTAATTGCTAAGTAAAGCATTTTAAAATTGAACAGATTTATGTCGCGAAATGAGCTCTACCTAGATTGATACCTAACATACATATATTACGCACCAGAAAGAATCGAATGATTAATCTCCGGAAAGTTTTGGAATTTGCCCAAGTTACTATCTGATATGACAAAACAGGATAAAACTCAATTTATATGCTTAGCTTATTTTTATTGCAGGTTTCAAAACTATATTTATTTCAGCTGGCAACAGCTTCAGACTTATTCTTAGAAATATGATTTATTGATATGAAATAAGTTAGATTTTTAAATTTGTTAAATAAACTAATTTTTATGCCAATCTTTATTGATTACATATGTAATATATAGAATATTTTTCGGACCCCCGAGAAAAGGTTTGGTTTGGGTTGGTATTTTGTTACCTACTTTTGGAAAGTATCTGCTTACTATTTATTTTTGATTAGTAGATGAGAACCTGGACTTAATAAGAGAAAACAAGTCTCTTCGTTAAAAGCCTGGATTGTAAGGATGTCTCGAGTCCGTAAAAACCACTTGGCACCTGTGATTCTTCGAAAGATTTTTGCCTGAAAATCACTGAATTAGTTCAGGTGGGTTTTTGAGGCAATGCCATACACTTGGACGCCATTTCTCCAGATTGGTAAAAGAATGACCTTATAGATAAGAACTTTTTTTATTGCAGTGTCATCAGGATAACAGACTCTTGGCATCTTAAAAGTGAGTGCTTATCTAAGTTCTAAATTGGAGAAGGCTCTCCGTACAAGAACGGTAGGCTTAGTGGCGGTGCCGTGATCAAACTCTACAAAGTAAGTCCCAGAACGCTACCCTTAGGTACTCCTGCTCGAATCCTCTTCTTCTGGGATGCATGGCCATCCAAGACCACTCTGAAGGCCCTGTCAGAGAGAAATGATTTGACCATTAAGAAGTATTGAGGATTAAGCGTTTCCTTGAGCTTGGCCAGTAGCCCATCGTGCGGGTTGTCAATAACTAACAAAATATCAAAATCCATGATACCAAAAAATCTTACAAAATGATTGTTTGATATATCGAGCTTATAAAGTGAGAGCAGCCCGATCGGGATGTGGCCTTTTAAGCACATCCCAGTCGGACTTGACACCATGAAAAAGACACATATTTCATACTTCTCTGTCACCGAGGAAGTTGTTCCCAAATCTGAAAAGTTCCAATCGCTTTTATTAAGGAAAACCAAAAATAATGCATCTTTGAGCACGTATTTTAGAATGTGTTTTTGTTGTTGCTTTGAACTCTTTCTCAAAGAACGGTTCCAGATGTACATCCGTCGGAAGGAAAACTTTCATGGGTGAGGCGTTAGCTGCTAAAATAATGTGGAAATAACACGTTCTTTTGGAACCCGTTTTTGATGGCATGAAAAACAGCATGCTAGTCACGTGATTTTTGATATTGAAAAAAAATGCTCCAAATAATTACATATGTATGTAAGTAAATTTATTATACTTCGGGCTAATATAACTTTGATTTTTATTAATTTTTAAGACACGCATGTGCAATCGCTGTTGATGGCAATAAAACGCACTAATTTTCTTCTTATTCCGTTGTTTCTTTTTATTTCCGTTCCTTGGCTTTCTTCGTTTGTCTTTGCATTCCGCATTCTTCTTACCTTAATAGCTGCCAAAAGCACAACCCTGAGAAGGCACGGTTTCATGGTAGCGTGCAGATCATACAGATTTTTTAACTTCTATCATACTAAAAATATTATGCAGTGACTTTTCCCAGTAACCACATGCTGCAAAGTCAGACTGGGAAGTCCTCGCGCGTTCTACCTTTCTCAAGGCACGCGCCTTCCGGTTTTAATCTAAAAATTGTGACCACATCGAAGTCTAAATATTACACAAGAAAGAATGTCGGTCAAGCCCTACTATAACATACTCTGTACCTGTGAAGTGCTGCCCATTACCGTTGCGACCGGTGCAGCCCATAACTGTTTGTTTTCCTTATAACTCGACAACCGTTCATCCGATCTTTACCATTTACCATTGGCGGATCGATAAATAGTTCTGTTTACCAAATATGTCCAGAAGGAGCGAACTTTCTATCTATTAAATTGTGGGAGATATGACGTTCTTCCAATTTGCGGTGGCGGGAGGAGGCGTCGCAAAAATTGAAAGCATATGTCCCATACATGTCAACCTCTATCGCTTACCATCTCTGAGATCTGTTTGTTCATATGGACAGACAGACAGACAGACGGACAGACGGACATGGCTAGATCGACTCGGCTGAAATTGCTCATTTTTTAAATAATTGCTAATAACTTCTACAATTTCCAACAGATTTCAATAAATAAATGAACACTTTATTAATTTGTTAAATATTACGTTTACATCAATCAAAAGAGAAAGAAATTTAAAAAAAAAATTTTTGTTCGTTAAAATTACGGATTAATTAACGGGTTTTTCTAATTTTCGATCAAAATGAAACGAAATTTTCGATATCTTTGTAATTAGCATCCACACTACAACTTAGACAATAAGACAACTTATGAATAATTGAAAGATAATTTTATTAGCTTTAATTTGGTACATAGAACTTATTCATAAGTTGCTTCATAATTGAGATATTTGTAACTAAGGGAGAAGACCTTTTTCTTTTCGGATTATCTCGTAATCTGTTCTACTTAAAAATTTTTTAACTCTAGATTCGGATTCAGCGCATGATTTTACACAAGAAAGGACATAAATTTGTCGAGGATGAAAAAATCGGTGCGAATCTTAGTAATCTTTTTATCATAAAGGTATTTAAAAGGTCTGAACCTCAGCCGATTTTGGAACGGTTTTATGCTATAAGCTTATACATATTATAAAAAATTTAAGTTTCTACACAAATTAATTTAAATTAGAATAAAAAAATCATCTAAAAAAGTTTCATAAACTTGATATGGATATGTTTTGTGAATTTGTTTTGCGTGATCCTTTCACTTGATATATTCAATATGGTCTAGATTATGTTTTTGATTTTCGCTTTTTGCATTTTTATGATGCCGTGTTATAAAATATTGAACACAACACAAAATTCCCACCTCCAAAGCTCCCAACAGTTGCCTGTGTCTATGTATGCCGCATACTAAAAATAAACCGCAATGCACTCGAAACCCTACAAACACTGGAAAGTTTTTCAATATGCAAACACTCCGCGTCGCTTGGCTAGAAATATGGAATGCCTTTTGGAATGTATAAATCTGATTTGCAAGAGATACAATTTGTAGATCTAAATATAAATTACAGTTCAGTATTGTTTTAAGTACCAAAAATAAAGGATTTATTGGTTTCTGGAAAGTAGAGCAGTGCGGGTTCTTATCTATTATCTCTAAGAGAATTAAGTATATCATAAATTTTGTTTGCATGATCAAATTTTGGCAATCTTTTTAAATTATGATTGATCATAACTCGCTATTTCAGTGCTACTTTTAAATAGGTACCTATACATTTACTATGATTTTCTTTAATTCTAGAATCTTTATTAGTTTCACACAACCCCCACATAATCCCTCTTTAAGTGGCTCACATTGTATAAATATTTTCTATTTTCACATTTCATACAACTTAATGCATTTTCCCTTCGATTCAAATTGCTGTGTTTATATGCCCTGATTTGACCTGATTTACTTATCGGCTATTGTGTGGGTGTGGAATGGAAGAAGCCATTTACACATCAATTTGGAATGAGCGGTAAATGCCAAGTGGTTGATGCAGTGGCAGCTGCTGGTCAGCTGCTGGTCAGCGGTGATTAGGCCTATTAAGGGATTGCGGTTAACCCTTTTGTTTAGGGGGCACTTCATCAATTGGCCGCATTGTTTGTTTCACACGTTTTGGGACAAATCCCTTGGCAAATTCCAAATTAATTTTCGGTCTCTCTGATGAACTCTGTCAACTGCTTAAATGGGCAACTTAATAAAAATTCCGCAAATTCATGAGCAACCGTGGCCATTTAAACCCCCGAGCGGGGGTGGGGGTGGGAATCATCATCATCATCATGTAACGGCTTGTTGCCTTGGCTTTGGGCGTTGTCCTCGCCCTCGTCTGTGTGCATTCTCGCTTGAGCTGTCAAATGCGCATCGCGCGCCTCTGTGATGTGGTGGCCACTTTGTCACCCTCCCCCCGGCCAAAAACGCCAAACGTGGCTCAATTGCAATTTGTTTTCGTTGATTCTCAGCCTCGACCTCGACTCGGCTCAACTCGACTGTTTGTTTAGGAACGTTCCGGTGAGTCGAGTTGAGTTTTTGGGCATTTTCGGCATTGGATAATTCACAAATGAATCCCTTTAGTGTTGGCAATTGGCGCACGTGCACTAAAACAACAACAAGCCCGGGAACGCTGCCAGGATACGTGCTCATTATTAAAATTCCTTTGGCCCAGGCGACGCCGCCCCCCCCGTTTGCATTTCATTTGACTGGGTTTTATTAAATTTTGATTTAGCCATTTATATAATCTATTTGCAATTGGTTTTTATTTTCGTTGGCAGGACAAACGTTTATTCAATCTGGCCCCGAGGGGACAATTCTACTTAGCTTAAGCAAATATATCGAATTTCATTACAGCGATCGCCTTTGGTGTTAATGATCTTCCATCGATTCACGTGCTGTTCCAAATCAAAAAGCAGACAAGTGGCCGTAGTCAGTATCTAAGTATGTATCTGAAATATATGCAAGGTCCATTTATCTGTATCCCAAAATACATTCGGATATGCGCTCGACAAACTATTTGGATACTTATGTGTGGATGTGTGTGTGTGTGTGTGTGTGCGTATGGCGGGAGGTATATGATTCGCCTAGTCCAGAGTGAAAAATATTTAAGAACCGAAAACCGTAATAGAGAACAGCAGACAATACTGAGAAATATATTTCGATTAGCGTTACGATTTCAGTATAGATTAGAGTGGGCCTTATTAGCAATTGGGAGTTTTGAGGAAAAACAAGTAAGAAAGTCGAAACAGCCCGACTAAAATATACTCTGTACCTGCGAAAGTGTAAGCACAGTAGGAATTTTACTGCTGGAGAAAGCCACGCTGCGGCAGCTAACGTTCTTGTGCTTATAGCTTGTATATTGTTCTTCCGATATTTTCCAATTCAGTGGCGAATCTATATGTAATGCCGATTACTAAATACACCTAAATATTACCTAAATACACTGGGACCGAAAAATATGGCCGTTACTCCACCACCGCATAGAAAAGTGTGCGATGGTGCAATGAGCTAACATGCCACTCCAATTGTTGCTCGTTAAGCGCAAGGTCTGGGCAGGTATGGTCGTCTCTGATATTGTTTTGCAGTGGATTAAGATTACTATGGAATATGGGCGGAAGAGTATCAGCACTCTGGCTCTCGATTTAAACCCCAGAATGAGAGATCCATTTATCACTTGAATCAAACTCAATAACATTTTTTACCCAGTTATACTCAGTTTAATATCAACTCAAATCAAATTTCTGGAGCTCTCAAAAAATCGTTCTTGAAATGAGAACATTGTACTACAATTGAGATAACCCGTTCTTGCACTGTCCTTGGCAGGGATGGAAACCACTCGAAAATAAGTACTGGTTCGCCGGTACGGTTCATTGACATGGTTTTTGGAGCTTAATGAACCGCGGTTTCGGTTCTGTTCAGTGGTTCATAAGGGAATATTATGAAATACAGTCAAACTTCTGTATAGCGAATCTTAAGGGGACAAAAATAAACTTCGTTACATAGAATAGTTTGAATATTGAACGAAATAGCAGTGCTCTGGAAGTTAATTTGCTATAAAGAAAACTTCATTGTACAGAAGTTCGTAATTGAGCAGTTTGACTGTATTATGATATCTGTTGTAATGTGACTTATCGTACACTTAGGAAATTGAATTCCTATAAACCATCGGAGTATCTTTAAGATTCTTATAAGTCTGTCCAAAACTTTTGAAATCGGATTTGTAGGACTCGTCTATCAGTTCTAGGAATGCACTTCGAAAACGCAGAATGTCGGCAAGAAGAGAATACGTACTATGCATCTTACTCACCCTATTAATGGTATGAGAAAATAGACTTCTGGGTAAGATTAAATGATATCAACTTTCAAGAAAAGAATGCAGACTGGTGACAGGTATATTAAGACTTACATACTATAAAATTTGTGTCAAGTCATCATTAAAGGCTTTATCTCTCCTAAGGATCAATTCGGTCAATCAGTGAACTAAAATTATCTTAGGAAAACGAAGTTAATAAGTAGGTATCATTGGCTAATGGAAAACGATTCACGTTTAAAAACTCATCAGAGAACTGAACCGAACCGAACAGTTTTTCTTTGTGGTTTTCGGCTCGGTTCAGCATTTCTGAAAGGTAGCCAGTTCGGTTTGCGGTTCGGTTCACCAGCTGGAAAAAGCGGCTCGGATCGGTTCAAAACCGGTTCGATACATCCCTGGTTTTTGGTAATGTTTGTGCTTTTCTTTAGTCCAATGCTCTCGGTTTTTTCGTCTGGGTACCAAAGTTTGTATATTACTGATAGCTTTTAAGTATGGCGCCATAAAAACTAAGTGAAGTTATACACAGCGACGCTATGGTGTCACATTAATTGCTGTGGCGCTAGCTTTACTCTCTCGGTCTTAGATTCAGGCCGAATGCCCCATAAAAGTCTATCTTTTACCTTCGCTATATTTCATCTTTTACTTGACTTTATCGACTCGGCTTTTAATGCTGACCAAGTATATATATATGTACTTTATAGGGTCGAAGATGTGTTCTTCTCACTGTTACATACATTTGGAAAAACTCAATATACTTTGTGTACATTTGGTTCAGAGCGTCCCAGTCGGATTTGTCGGAACATGGTTCCCAATAGAATGCCACCTGGCACACTTCTTTTTACTAGGAAGAGTGCACTACCAACTTTAGCAGTATGATAGAAGGCATATAATCTGTATGAAAACTGATGCACGTTCCTTTTGGCAGCGGAGAAATCTGCACAACATGCAAATGTCCCTTCTAATAGCACGCATACTACACCCTTGCTATTGGAAACCAAAATGCCAAAAGGGACCCAAACGATTGACGATCGTTCGATTTTTACAAACATGTTCTTTTTGCCGTATGTTGGAAGGCATAAAATCTGCATAACATGCAAACGTCCCTTCTATTGGCACGCGTGCAGCCGAGCGTTTTTACGAAGTTGAACCAACAACAACAACCCATGCAAACGTCGCTTCTAAAAGAAGAGTTCCTGCTGCGTTTCGCCCCAATACAGAAGCGAAAGGAAGATTGCTGGTTTTTGCAACTACTGTTTAGTGGCAAAAGTTGTTTACGGGATGTGCTTCTGGCATGCAGTCATGTCCGACTGGGGTAATGAAGCGCCTACTTAGATAATTAGTTGATAATTTTAAAATATTATCTTTTTCAATTTTACTTAACTTAGTAGGCCTTAATTTAAGCAAACGAGACTGTCTTCTACAAAAAGTGGAAAACAAATTCATTTGTTATTTAGCAGCCGCTAGAATTGGTCGCATTCGACCGGAATTTTTTCGTTTTTTATTTCTAATTTATCATTGCCAGATGGAACACCCAAGAGATCTTAGTGAAAAAAGGTTTTTAACGACTCAAAAACAAGAGAGGTGTCTTATTTTTGATTATTACTGAGTTTCGATTTTCGATGAATTTTTGCTGAGTGGCATTTATTGATATTCTGTGGCTTTAGTACTCTTTACCCGTGTCCGTGTTGCTCAGTGGCTAGTGTGTGCGACCGCTGTGCAAGAGGTCGTGGGTTCGATCTCGCCTCGGAACATCTAATCAAAAAGTTTTTTCTTTGAATAAACTTTACACCCGGTCACCCCTCTCTGCTGTTGGCGCCATCTATAAATCTGTTTCTTTTCAGGCTTTCGTTGGTAAGGCCGTCCAAAAGTTGTCAAAAACGCATTTCTGTTCAAGGATCGATTTTAATTTGGCCGAGTCTCAAGCCCTAAGCCATTTCTTAAGTATAAAATCCCAGTTTGCTGTAGTCTGCGCAAAAAGATTTTTTTCCAAAGTTTCGAAGGAAAAGCAGTCTAAGAAACTCCATTATTTTTTGGATTAATTTCACCTTACGTCAACTCTTAAAGCCTTTTGTTGAGTATAACGTCGCAATTTACCCTGAAATCTTCTCGGAAAGTCATTTTTTTAGACTTTTGAAGTTGCGGCAAGTGCAAAACTTTTTTATGTTCTAAGATTACCCTTCATTCTACCAAACCCTAGCCCTTTAAGCCCGTTGTGAAGTCTCACATTCAAAAATATCCTTAAATCTGTTCAGAAAGTAATTGTCTTGAACTTTTGAAGCTGCAGAAGTTTGAAAACTATAAACCTAGGTGGATCGAACACATAAAGTACTAGTTCTGATTTTAAGAGGTAGTACACCCCCGGTTATTGTTTGAACCAACTCTATTTGGTCTAGCTAATCCTTTATATATTGAATATTTTCTCAGAGAAAGCTATCTTATAGCGAAAAACTTTTTAAAGTGTTAAAGCTAGCGTTAAAGCTATAGCGTCTTTTCCCGAACTTTTGCTTCAATATTTGAAATACATTCTGTCAAATAAGTACCCGGAAATTTGAATTTGAATTTATAATTTGATAAATAAAATAATTTGATAAATAAAATAAATAAAATAATAAATAAACAACTTATCAATCATCTAAATTTATTATATCCCCTTCAAAATAGGCCCCTTCTGAGGCAATACATTTCTTCCAACGAACAATCCAATCATCGAAACACTTTTTAAAGCTATATTCCGGGACGGCCTTCAGTTCTCGTTGCGAATTAGTTTTGATGTCTTCAATGCTCTCAAAACGGGTTCCACGAAGTGGTAACTTGAGATTTGGAAACGGGGAAAAAGTCACACGTGGCCATATCTGAAGAGTACGGTTTTTGTTCGATGATATTTGTTGAATTTTTGTTCAAAAACTCGTTCACAATGATCGCTTTGTGCGCTGGCGCATTATCGTGGTGCAAAACCCATCTGTTGTTCCGCCACAAATCTGGTCTTTTGCGACGAATATTCTCTCTCAAACGCCTCATAACGCCAAGATATTATTCTTTATTGACGGTTTGGCCCTCCGGTAAGAATTCCGAGGTCGAAGGCCGTCCTGAACGTGGCAAATCGTTCACTTCTTTTCGCCCCTCTTTGAACGATTTATACCAATCGTAAACTTGAGTTTTCGACATGGTTGAATCACGAAATGTTTTTTTCAACATTTCCAACGTTTTGGCACAAGAAATTTCGTTTGAAACACAAAATTTCACACAAACTCTTTGTTCGATATTTTTATCCATAGTAAAAATTGCAACGCACACAAAAGGTTGACTTGTTCCTAATGACGCCGTATCCAAACTAAAGGCAATAAAAATTCACAGAATAGTGGCTGACAGTTGTGCCAACCTGGGAAAACAATTTTTTTGAAATATTCTCAGAGGGAAAATTTAAAATGAGAATTTCCGGGTACTTATTTGACAGAATGTATAATGATTTCTAAAGTGATATGTGACTTTTTGACCTTTTCGATACTGAATTCCTAGAGAATTGAAAAGTTTGAATAGTTGGATGTGATTGCTTCGTCCATAATGATATCATTTTAATAGAGGCTCGACAGCCTAATGAGAACATCGTCCCGTAAAGGAAATGATATATGCAAACAAATCGATTCTTTCAAAGAAGAAATGTTAACTTACGACAGGCATATTCAGAGGTTGCATGTTTCAAAATGGTTGAGTGCTACATAAATCCGGTATCAATAAGGACTTATCGAACTCGATCAAAATTCCCAAAATTTGTGCGTCTTGAGACTCGTCAGTGAACTAAACCAAGCCGAACCGTTTTCATTTGTGGTTTTCGGTTCGGTTCAGCATTTTTTCGGTTCACCAGCTGAAAAAGCGGTTCAGCGTTCGGTTCGGTTCAGAACCGGTTTGCATCCCTGAAAAATACTGCCGAACATTATTTCTTTTTCTTAATTGAGGATATTAAGGATTGAGGATATAGACAGCAGATGAGCAATCAAATTAAAGGCTCAGCGTAGACGGTCTTTTTTTGTGTGTGTGTGGCTTGTGTGACTCAAAAGCCCAAACAGACGCCTCATTCGCACAAACACGCATACAAACGCAAAAGACTTTTATTTTCTTCGCTCGCGACAAAGCGGTCAGCGGATGAGCAGAGCAAAAAGCAAGAGCACAGACGGATGTAAATGGTTCAACCCTGACTCTTTGCTTAAAGGGTCCGTAATTAGCAGTTATATTTGGACAACCAAAAACGGTGTACTATTATTTACGAGCTCTGGTGAATATCGAAAGGTCAAAAGAATCGCGAGAATAGCAAAATGTTCAATTGAGATTTGATAGATGGCAATTTAAGACGGTTAAACAGGCGGTCTAAAGGGGGCGCAGCTACGCAAAGTTTACCAAATTATCCTCTACATTTTTGCTTTCAAAAATTCTTTGCTATGGTTCACCTAAATCGTGTATCTCTGGCAACAAAAAGTGACGCGGACATTTATGGTGTGCGCTAAAACAGATTTTTTGTTCAGTTTGCAGCACACACAAACACGCACACACACACACACACACATGTAGTCATGGATGAACATCAGAAAATGTTGTTCAATAATTTTTCTTGTATATCTTAGCCGCTGGTTTCGTTTTGTATGGATGAATTTATTTTTAACATTGTTATTTTATATATACAAAAAAAAAAAAGAAAGAAAAAAAAAACACAAACACAAAATATACCCAAAGCCAATGCTTTCATCATCGACCAAACGGGAGCGATCAGCTGTATGTCGTCAATATGCGATATATCTCAAAGGAGGAGGAGGAGGAGGGGGTGTGTGGGGTATTTGATGATGATATGTTTTTAATTAATTTACAATTGTGATATGTGTAAGCATGCAGATAGAGGGAAGATGCGCCATCAGGGCCATTCAGAGGCAGTTGTCGCTTCCGTTGGTGGCTCGCATCGCTCGCTCATGGCCACTCCGCATTGGACTCGGTGGTTTTTGACAATATTTATTTATAGTGCTCCGTGTGTCTAGATTCGTTTTTATTTTGTGGAGCACACTTGTCGCTGTCTGGTGATGGTGGCCAAATAATCATTTAGGTATGCAAGTTCAATTCAATTGGACGCTGAATTGCACTTGAGGCCTTTCCCTCTCTCTCTCTCTCTGATTTCTTTGGCAGCATTTTCTCCTTATATGGTTAGTTCCTGGCACTTAACCATCAGAATTGTTTATTTATAGCTTGATGAGTCAGGGGCATGTTTACTCAATGAGGGGTGCCCACCCCCTTTTGGTTTTCCCTGCACTCAATCAGTGGCAAACATCCAAATGTACAATATTAGATACTTGGATGCATTTCCTCATTTAGCTCATTTACAATTTGACAGCCCTTTGGAAAGTGGTGAAGGGGAGGGGATGTGGGTAAAGAAAAATGAATGAATATGATGCATTTGTATTCTAAATTGGTTTTTTAACGACTTTTGAGAAAGCTACTCAAAGCTCGCTTTGTTATTTCAAAGTATTCATGCAAAGTTTCGTTTACTTAACGCCAGGTGGCTAGCTCAGTGGCGCCTTTCTATAGAAGTGTTTCATTTTAGCATGTTCGCCATTAACCCTGTATTTGAGTTTGACCAGTATTTGAGCAGACGAGCATTATAATTGGAAATTTCATGTTTGGAGGTAGGTTTAAATACAGTTTTAAATGCAGTTTTTAGCCGGCTCGAGGTCATGTTATGCTTACGCATAACTTTAAACTGAGGAAGATTAGTATTTCAGTTAACAAAATGCATTTTCGACTGATCCTTAGAAACTTCATAAGAAATAAGCAAATCACTCTAAAAAGCAAATTTAAAAGGGACGCACAAGTCTTGCATTTTTCGTATATACAGAGAATAAGACAATGGGCCCTTTCGGATTTCGTACAAGTTTAATATCGTTGTTTAGAAGAGAACTTGTTGTATTAGTAATATTTATTTCAATTAAATATCAAAATGAAAAAGATATACAAGAGTAAATAAATATAAGTCCAAATTATTAAAAAATTTAGACAAAGAGTGACTTACATTAAACGTTAATCGCCATAGTTTATAGCCGTCAGTCGATCGCTGCGCGTTCCGCACCTAATACACCTGGCTTCACGGGTCGTCCCCAGATACCAGATTTTCCATTTTATACTGCAGTTTGTTGTTTTCGGCATGAAATTTAGTCCCAAAAGCTCGCCTCGTGCCATGAAGGTCATTTGGATCTGACTTGTGGTAAAAGCCTTACTACAATTTTTTTCTTTCTTCAAGATCGCTGTTCAGAACTTTATATGCAGGGCTTGCCCGGAATGTAATGGGACAGATTTTCTTCCGCCGCGACTGTACTTCGGAGCGTGCGCGCACCGACTGGATTCGGTAGAGGGCGTTCTTAGCTAACGAACGAGCGGCTAGTCAGTTGTCTCCGAGCACCTGTAGAGTCAGGACAGGCATTTTCGCGCGACGTGTTTCTATGAGTGGTGCAAGCCGAAAATGTAGCGTTCGTTAGAGCAGAGGTACGCTATTAAATTCTGTGTGAAACTCGGTAAATCTGCGACAGATCAAGCAGGCTTACCCAGATGTTGCTTTAGCAAGAAAGTGTGCAACCGTAAACCAACATTCCCTGTGGAAGGTAGTCTTCTAAATCATTTAGATATAAGGAGAAGAGAACTAGACTTAAATGTTATCCTTGCTTGACTGCAGACTCTGTGGGAAACCGGCTCGATATGGAGGCCGCATCCCATTTGCGAGGTACATTTGCTGGGGCGTGCTTAAAAACTTTGGCGAGATGCCCAGACTGCTTATTTAAAACATAAGTGCTCTTCTGTCTATTGATTCGAAAGCCGCACTAAAATCGACGAAAAAGCATACAGTTTTATTCCGCAGGTTCTGGCGATTGTAGAGGGCCAAATAGAGTATCCCTTTCGAAAGCCAGCCTGGTGTTCTGTAAGAAAGTCTACATTTGAAATCCATTCGGGCGTAGCACCGCGGAGAAGACCTTGGCGATTGAGTTTTGAAAAGTGATACCCCTATAATTTCTAACTTGTATACCAACGGTAAGTAGTTCAGGCAGGCCAGTTTAAGATATCCAGAATCGCCGGAGCAGGCAAGCAATCGACGCGTCGATTGCCGTCGCGACGTCAGCAATTTGCGAAACATCGCACCTCAGAGATCTGGATGCGGCGCGAGAAAAAAAATTTAAGAAACTCAAGCCACTTATAAATTTTTAGTGTGTTAACAAAGACTGCAACGGGAACAGCATGCCAGCTGGCTGGAAAAACTAATGGCACTGGTAGGACAAACTATATTCTATTTTGGATGAGGCAAGCAGACGGAAGGAAGGATGTCTCCTTTTGAGCCATCTTCGTATCCTTTTTGTTGCTAGGTCATTGAGACGGCTTGTGTTGGCCAGCAAGCGTTCTCTGTATCTGCTGGTGTGGCGGTTGATCTGAGAGCAAACTGGTTGAATGCCAAGGTCTTTGGGTGGTGTTTCGCACGTCCTTCTTCGAAAAACCTTGGTCTTGCATCGTCTCGACCCTTTTAATGGAAGTGTCGCAGGCAGTACCCCAAAGGCAGATACCCCAGCTCCAAGTCGGGATGATTATTGAATTGATTATTACACAGAAAAAGAATCTTAAATCAATCCGTAACGGGACTGAAAAAAAAGTAATCCTGTAACGGATTAAAGTGATCCTGTTTTTTTGTGATTAAATTTGGGATTCTTGATAAAAATCAATCTTTTTTTCGGATCGACTCAAGAATATGCGGGATTACCCAGTTTTCAATCTCTTTCGGATTGATTTTTCTTCTGTGTAATATATTTGCGAGTAGTGAGAGCCCTGATCTTGCTCTACGGAGCCGGCCAACTTATTAAGCCTTGGCATAAGCGACAGCCACAGCTCTAAGCACTAAGACGAGCAATCGACGACTGTAATATGCTGAATACATTAAATTTCAGAGAGCAACTGAGACTGTGCAACAATTACAATCGCTGCGTGAAGAGCGGTCGTCAGGTTGAGATCCGCGGAAACGACGGAGCAGGCCAGCAATCGACGGGATCAATTAGCTGAGCACCTCGAATTTCAGAGAGCAACTGAAACTGCCCAAAAATCAGAATCACGGCGCGATGAACAAGTGGAGCGACAGGTCACGTTAAGATCTGCACACACACACCGGAGCAGACGAGCAATCGACGGCAGTAGTTTGTTTGGTACTCAAAGGGAAAAAACCGAGAGCATTAGACTCAAAATTAGCACAATCGGCCACAAAAACTAATCATGAACGGATTTTCTCACAAAAAAGAAAAATTTCTCACTTCAAGAATATTTTTTGAGAACGGTAAATCTTGATTTGAGTTCAAATTTTCCGTTTTTAAGAAAATTGAAAACTCAAAATGAAATTTAAGGCCCAGGTCCGCCCCATCCAGGTCCACTACCGTCCAAGTCCGCCGTCCAGATCCACACCGTCCAGGTCCAGGTCCACGGCCAACGGCCAGGTTCACCACCGTCTAGGTTCAAAACCACACCGTCCAGGTCCGCCGTCCAGATCCACCGTCCTGGTCACCACCGTCCAGGTCCGCTGTCCAAGGACCAACCAACCACGTCCAGGTCCATGTCCTCAGAGACATCACTTCGCTTGTACAACACCCCAGCTGCTTTGATTAACTTTTATTAAATAAACATTTTCCGGGATTGACTGGGAGTAGAGCCCAAGACCTTTGTGCAACGACGGCGGGCGTCTTAGACGGTTAGGCTATTGCCCAGTGCTGATACAGCACGCCTGAATGGCAAGTTCTACTTTTCGGTGCGGTGGTAGAGGTGTGCTGAATTGTGCTCATTTCATGATCATTTGAAAAATTTGTTCGCAAAAATTTGAGAGAACATTATTTTGAGATGAAAAATCTTATTTTCTGAACACGTTTTTCCATCTGTGTACTTCGCATCCCACAGAGCTGCTGCGGTGGAATCAGAAGCTCGGAGCCAGGCTGTTGCTGAAAGGGTGGCACTGAATGCTTTTAAACGAGCTGCAACTTACCATTTTTTCAAATGAGATTTCAAAAATCCTTTTATTAGTTTTGATTATGATGAAGAATTAAAAGACGACAAGTGTAGACAGGTAAATAGCAGGTGTAGATTGAATGGTTCAAATGGTTCATAGGAGAATTTTAAATGTTAATATAAATCAAGATAAATCAACACAAATAAACAAAGATTTTTTGAACATGTCTGTTGGCCATATTATCAGCAGCCATTTTGCAGTCGCACTTTCTTTTAACACGGAATAATCATATATTTGGTATATATATTTTGGAATATTTTGTAGTATTTGGTATATTAAAATTTTTTATGCAGATGTCGAAAAGTTAGGTAAGGCTGTTTAGTTTTTATTATATGTTTGCATTTTAGTTAAGTTTTCTTTTACCAATCAATTTTTTTATTTTCTAGTAATACCATAGAAATAGTAAATTTCCTTGGATCGATTGGTGCACACTATCCCTTAGCTTGGAAAGTAGCTCAATTCTGCATTTTATTTCTATTATATTGCAATTTTCTTAATAATCAAAAACAACTGGCAATAATCAGTGGGTTCCCCTAAGTACACCTTATTCCCTATGATTGCTCCCCATTTCATCATTTCCCTCGACAATTCCCTAACTATACACAGTTAGGTAGACGCCCCCTCGATATGAAATGTGAGATTTTTAGCTCAGATATTGTGCGTGTGATAAGCTCCTTTCAGTAATTGCCAGTAATTATCATTGCGCTAAAGGAACGGCGAACAAATTGAAACCAACGTCGCGCCGTCATCATACATACTCGTCGTATGTGTGGCCGCAGGGCCGCAGACTTGGACTTGGATTTTACCCCCTGCCGTGGGGAAACATGCTTGCACTTTAATTGCTCACGGCGCGTTAATCAATTATAATTTATTCACATTATTTTACTAGTAACTCTCCAACTCCTCATGTCCTGGGTCAATTATGTGAAATTATTATGCGACATTGTTTGTTGTGCATTTAGTTCTTTTTAATAGCATTTAATTACAACTTGTCGTCGAAGACATTTCGATTGCGGTTTCCCAGTTTTTTCTTTTCCGTATTAATCAAGTTGTTAACGAGATTTTGACAGTTGATAAATGAAGTAGATAAAAGGTCTAATGGAAAGAGCAAGGAGTGGAAAGTAATTGGACATCGTCTTAGAAAGACATTGAAGAAAATGAAAGTATGTGATTAATCATAGTAAATGATTTAGAATCAACATCGGAAGAGGTTCAGTCCTTAACATTTTAAATCCGCAGAGAAGACAGCACATGGACTGTAAAATAGATGTAAGGACAATAAATAGTAAATTTTTTTATCGTACTTAAATTACTCGTTCTACTTTTTTCTGAGTGTGTTTAAGTTATGGCTTTTCGATTTTATCGGTTTTATTTTGAGACAGAGGTCGTATTAAAAAAGTATATTTGGAATCGTCTTAGAGTTAAGTATTTCTGAAATGAAAAAACATGTTCTTAAAATGAGAATGTTGTTCTTGGACTTAAAATTTTCGAACTTGCTTTACTATTAATAACGTTTGTACTTGATTTATGAATGCAATTTCGGTTGGCAGACATGCCAACCGCTGCGGACATCCCGATTGAGTGTGACACAGGACCTCCTAATCGCATCTTTTGCTGACGACACGGCCATTATGGCCCGTGGCAGTTGTGTCTACTCGGCAACAGATGCGCTTAAGAAGTACCTGAAAAGGTTCGAGAACTGGGCCTGTAGATGGAACATTTCCATTAACCCGGAAAAGTGTGTTTCGGTCACCCACACCTTAAGGAAGGACAGTAGCCCAGGCGTCTTCCTTCACGGAGAGCTCCTCCCAGTTAAATCGGCCCATAGATACCTGGGATTGACGCTAGACCAGAGGCTCACGTTCAAGCAGAACGCCGCTGAAGTTGCTGGCAAGCTCTACAGCAAGGCAAGGAGGATGAGTTGGTTGCTGCATTCCAACAACAAACTCTCGCTGCGAAACAAGGTGCTGATATAGAAGGTGATTGTGGCGCCTATTTGGAGGTACGGTGTCCAGGTTTATGGTATCGCCGCAAAGACGCACCTAAACAGGATTAGAGTATTCCAGGCCAAGTTCCTAAGGAGGATCACTGGAGCCGAATGGTTCATCCTAACTCGAGACATCGAACGTGAATGTGGTGTACCAATGATAGGAGATACCATAAATAACCAGGCAGCGAAGTACCTGGATAAAGTCGCCGCACACCCAAACAACCTCGCCAGGCGCCTACTCCGCACGCGTAGGATAAACGGGATAAGGGCAAGACGCAGGCTGCAAAGAACTCACCCAGGTGACCTGGCAAACCGCAGGATTTAGCTCTTAAACACACAACAAACGGAACATACACAACCTGACTAAGATTTGAACCAATCGCTATCGTTATCGCTATCGTTATTGTTATCGCTTTCGTTATCGTTATCGTTATCTTTATCGTTATCGTTAGCTCTATCGTTATCTTTATCGTTATCGCTATCGTTATTGTTATCTCTATCGTTATCGTTATCTTCATCGTTATAGTTATCGTTGCCGTTACCGTCATCGTTATTTCTTATCGTTATCCTTACAAACCAAGTTTAAAGCCAATCGGATGAAAATCGGTTTTTGGCTGCTGAGTTTTCCATGAGTTTTCCGACCCTAAGGTCAAATTTTCCAACATCAGAAAATTACATTTCAATTCATTTCACTTAGTATCCTTACAAACCGAATTTCAAGTCAATCGGATGTAAAATAGATATTTGCTTATCGAATTTCCCGAGAATTTTCCTTGCGGGCAGATTTTCCGAAATCGGGAAAGTACGTGTCGAATTATTTCGTACACTTCGCATACCAAACCAGTTTCAAGTCAATCGGATGAAAAAAAAATTACAAAACTTTTCCGACACTTTTCCGGGAACTTTCAGACCCTACTGTCGAATTTTACAACTTCGGAGAATCGCATTTCAATTTATTTCACTTACTGTACTCACAAACCGAATTCTAAGTCAATCGGATGAAAAATAGATTTTTGCTTATCGAATTTCCCGAGAATTTTCCTTGTGGGCGGGTTTTCCGAAATCAGGAAAACTCGTGTCCCATTATTTTGCATACTATGCTTACAGACCGAATTTCAAGTCAATCCGATGAAACATAAAATTTTCCCCATACAAACTTTTCCGACGCTAATAAGTTTGTGCGAAAGTATGTAACAGCCAGAAGGAAGCATCTCCGACCCCATAAAGTATATATATTCTTGCTCAGCATCAACAGCCGAGTCGATATAGCCATGTCCGTCTGTCCGTCTGTCTGTCCGTATGAACGCACAGATCTCAGAGATGGTAAGAGATAGAAGTTTGACATGTATGGGACATATGCTTCTTCTATCTGCAGGCAGATCAAGTTTATTTTCAATTTTGGCCACGCCCCCTCCCGCCCCGCAATTTAAGACAAACGTCATATCTCCCACAGTTTAATAGATAGAAGGTTCGAACATAGACATATATTCTAATCAAAATTATTTATCGATTTCCCAAAGGAATCATAAAGATCGGATCAACGGTTCTCGAGATATAAAAAAAAAATGGGTGGTGCAGAAGCGCATTAGCACCGCTGTTTACCGCTGCCACTGCAGCATCAAAATTTGTGTTCGTTGGTACAGAGTATTATATAGTCGGGCTTGACCGACTTTCTTCCTTGTTTTCCAGTATACAGATTCTCTTAACTGAACGATAAAACAAACAAAAGAATACCCATTCGACGACCCCCCCAAACTAATTAATCCGCAATAAATGTAAGTTTATGGTTGCCTTGTGATTCAGACCTTTTAATTCCAAATATCGAACCTGAATTTATCGATGGTCTGACCAAAAAATCTCTAGTATAAATTAATTCTGTACAAAATAGTTGTGAAAGGCTCCTTGACCTAATCTTTGTTAGTGATGCTTCCTTTACAATGGTTCCATCCAACCCTCTTGACTTCTGTTGACCCTGATAACAATAAGGCATGGAACTTAACCTTTATCTACACTTTACCAAGTTCTTTAGTCTGCCCTTGAAACACATGTTGCTGGCACATTTATGACCTCCAAAAACAGTTTCCTCGATTGACTTTAATCATAATTCTTCTGCTCGTTCTAAATTTCTTATCATCAATAGCCAAAGTTATACACATTTCCTTGAACAATGCAGGATCAATTTCCATAATGTGCCAAAACATTTGTACTTATTCATTAACTCTGAGAGAAAGTCGTATGCATTTCCTTCTATGCATGACTATCAGAATAAGATTGAATATTCCGACCTTAATATTGCTAATTTATTTTGCCTCCTACTTTCAGTCGAACTATTCATCATAGTCCTACTACACTTCTACGTCAAGGCCCCGACGGGCTGACGACGTAAGTAATTCAGCTTACGCCACCACATATTGCGTCAACGTGGAACGTATGCCTAGTGTGACCAGAACTAACAAAAAAATTACGCCGCTGCATCGCGTTGTTCAGGTTCATGTCATTTTTAAATTAGCTGGTGAAGTGATTTACGCTTGTGCCTCTGCCATGATAGCAATAGCTCTCCCGCAAAGCATTAAATCCAGTTCGGCAATCAGCAACTGTCACATATTGTTAGAAATATTAAACAATTTATCCAAAGTGCTAGTCTTTCTATACATTTGTTCCAAACCTTCTTTTTGAACAAGCTGAGGCAACTCAATCCAAGCCTTGTTAACAAAATTTAAGTCCGAATGCTTGGGGTGGGATGAATCCCAAATGGCATCCCGGTCTCTCACCGCCAAAATCAGCGCAACCTTGTCTTCAAAAAACATTTCCAATCGGCTCTTTCGCTTTGTTTTTCTGCCATATTTTCACAATTAAAATTTTATTTTATTTTAGTTAAGTCTAGCTGATCGATGGCATACATGTAGAGTAACAGCGCGTAACATCTGGTGGCAACAATATTGCACCAGCTGATCAACGCAAAATAAGGTCCACTGCCTATTAACATAGAGTCCACGTATGTGATGTTAAGCGCTGTTAAGCGCAAAAATACTTTTTGACTCCAGCGGGGGAAAATGTAAAGCGCAAGGAAATCGTTTCGCCTGCTCCTTCTTCACTCAATTTTTGTATGAAACTTCTCGTTACGTTGTGAGTCCGTCTGGGCCTTCATCTACTTACACTCTACCTCCCGCGAATAATATTTTTCTTTGCTTTTAGAAGAAAGTGATGTCTTGCAATGTCTGTCTACGACTTACATATTTTTCTCTGCTGGTGCTGACAATGTCCCAAGTTGTGTTATGAAGAACTGGTCTGAAGTTTTAACTAACATCGACTTTAAGATTTGACTTATTTGGAACGATATATATATTTTTTAATTTCATAAAAAAGTCCCTCGATTGGGTGTTGAGAATTATCAAGGACTTGAGAAGCTTTTTGCCAATCAAAAACAAAATAATCTCTCTTCTTAAAGCATTCTTTAATGATAACTTTTAATCGTTGCGCACCTCACATGACCTTCTCTTCTATAGAGAATCATGTCCTAGACCGAATCGATCTTTGATCTTTATATGCAATGGTGTCACAAGCTTCTTCTCACTCGTCACTTCTATTGGTTTTAGAGGACTTTAATATGTTGAATCTAATTAGTAAAACTCGTCAACTAGTTGGTTGAGCTAAAACTTGTTTTTGTTTTTTTTTATTTATTTTGTGCTAATATGCTGCTTTAGGATTAGACTTCTGCTTATTTCGTAGAAGTTATTCAAATTTTACATATAACAATCTATATAAGAAATTCTTAGTCTTCCACTGGGACTCCCATTAGGTAGGTATACGTACATATAAACTAGGATAAGGAATTTGGGGGGCAAGTGACAACATACAATTCACTAAACTGTAAGAGTTAACTAAGTACATATGCAGATGTGTTAACTTAGATGGAGACCAGACCCTTGTTGAGATTATCCAAATGCTCTTTGGCCTTAATGCGCAACGTCGCTATGGAATTGCTGCGCATATCCGGTGGCTGGTTTGAGCTGGGAGGCGGCGGTGGAGGACTCTCCCTGCCCACATCGAGCAGCTCAATGTTGGCACTGGCCGCACATTTGTCTCCTAGTCCGCTGCTGCCCTGATGGCTGCTATTGCTATCGCTGCCATCTCTGGCCTCGCCATTGGAGTCGTTTGGGCAGATGCTGAGATTCTGCGGTGACATGCACACATCCGGACCGCTGCTGCTGCACTCGAGCGATGACGATGAGGAGGATGTGGACGTGGATGTTGTGGTCATCGTTGTGGGCGGTAAGGGGGTGGATCCCATTGAATTCCCGTGCGGTGACATGCGTGACAAGTGCGGTGAGAGATGCGACAGCGGCACTACATGATGCCCATGCCCAGGTCCATGAGGCGGTGGAATAAGTGTGGGGTGTGGGGGAGGCGGTGGTGGCCCGGGCGGTGGCGGTCCATTATGTCCATGATGATGACCCATGGCGGCCAGGCTGCTCATTGTCAGGTTGCCAGGGGCCAAACTAAGCGGCGGGGTCAGATAGCTGGGATAAACGGTTTGAGGATGTGACAGAAAACCTACAGGAAGATATAGTGTGAGTGAAGATCTTAACATGTGTTTGTTGGGTCAAGCTGGCTTACCTGGTAAAGCACTTAAGAGTGGTGGCGATAGCCAAGGATCCACGGGCAATCCTGAGGCACCGCAACCCAAACGATGCGGCAGCTGGGTAAAGTGTGTCAGTCCCAAGCGTAGACTTTCCGATTTCTCCTGACGACGCCATTTGGCTCGACGGTTTTGGAACCAGACCTGATTAGAAAGAGAAAACAAGGAGGCGAAAATTAGTTAGTTGAATAACCATATAACGTGGTCCACCACACGGTACAATCTTAAGCTGGCTCCACCCCATAAGATTACCTTGGGCTGGTTGCTTTTCTAACCACATGGCGCTTTCAACCCAGTTCAACCATTGGATTGAACATGATCGCCTTTTCAATTCAATTCCAGTCTCCCGCTGAAAAGTATGCTATGAAAATTTCAAATTCTCCTAACAGCCAAAGCGTTGCAACTGTTTGCTCCAGAAACTAAGTTCTTCCTGTAACTAGGCCACATATGAGTTTAATAGTTGGACTTAAATACCTAAAAAGCTCATAGCATTTAATCAGAAGGAAAATTTGTGTCTTAATATGTCTTCATTCATACTCATTTCATACTACTAGCTCATCTCAGGCTCTCAGTTAACTCAAAATGAGCTTACTAAATGGCAGACAAAGAGTAAGAGTGGACAGCACCCAAGAGAGTCACAGAGAGCAGCCAGAAGCAAAAGCAAAATGGCGGACCAGGCCAAATTGTTAATGAAAACACACAAAATGAACACACCGACACACACACACACACACAGTCACAGACAGATAGCAGAAAAAGGACCCCCAACACACACACACACAAACTCACACTCACCTACAAAAGATACCGAACGAAACAAAATGGCCGAACCTTACCCAGAGTCCTCTGAGCAGGAAATGAATTAAGAAGGCAATTAGTTGCCGTAGCTCTAATTAGAATTATCGTAACAATGAGCCTGTATTAGTGTGTGTGTCTGTCTCATTAGGGACACAGACAAACTAAATGACAGTGTGAGACAGCGAATGAGAGAGAGAGAGAGAGAGAGTGAGAGCTACAAGTTGGTTTGGCTGCGCTGACGAGGCTGCCACGCTCAAAGTAATTAAATGCAATTTGCGCAAATTAATCAGAAATTATTTCTGATGGAAATTTCATTAATATTATGTTGTTGTTGTCCCCTGGCCTTATATATATTTACATAGTAAGCTAACAACTTTCGTACGTTACTCTGCGGTTTCTTAATTAAACATAATAAAGCGTAAAATTGTTTTCCGGCAATACTTTTCCAGTTATCGTGAAAGCAGAAAGATACCCGGAAGCAAGTCTTTATGTACAGTTTTAGAAAACTAAGTACAAAACATCAAATGAAAAGTCATTTATAGAGCACAGAGGTTGGGCTTGTATTAATACTTCTAGAGGTGAAATCGTTATGACATTTTAAAAAAAATTATAGAAAAATATATAATGACAAAATTGGCCAAATCGTTGGGCTATATCCTGTAGCTCCCATAGAAAGGAAAGGGACAAATTGTAAATACTTTTTTTTCCAAGATAGCACTGTTCTACAGTAAAACGTATCCCGAGTTTCTTTAACTAAGTCCTATAGACAAACCCATGCTGAGTTGGATTTGGAAGGTCAAAGTCATAACTTAGTTTCCGTTTCCAAGATATTCGCGGAAAACTATTTTACCGACTTTTGAATGTTTTAGAGTTTTTGTGGGCCACACCAAGCATTAAATCGTGATTTTATGCAGCCTCTAGTATAGTCAACATATCAATGCAACTAAGAAAAATCAAACACGCGTTATAAGCAATGCCAGTGTTGTCAAAATTGGCCTTCAAAGTCAAATTTTACTTGACTTACAGCAATTTTGTCAAACTAAACTACCTGCTACAAGCCATTGGTTTTGTCGGATATTTATAGAAACCATCTGATCATATAGATTAACATATGCACTAATTATGGAAGTTTTATGGCATTTTTGTAATAAACATTTGCCAAGTTACAGCGTGTTAAGCCCGAAAATCAAGAATTAAGATTATGGAAGGACAAATAGATTTCCAACAAAAATTTATAGGAGTTTAAAAAGGCTACTTAATGTAACATTGTAAATGTAAAATGGCTTGACACAGCCCCAAAAGGCCAAAGCCGAGCTTCTCTCAATCTCTTGGCTTGTGCGCTTCTAATTTTCGCACAAGAGAAAGGGACCTACAGTTTAACGCCGAATCCGAACGGCAGTTTGAGAAGCTTTTGCATGGCTAATTACAACAAAGCTGGCGCCAACAGCAGAGAGGGGTGACCGGGTGTAAAGTTTATTCAAAGAATGTTCCGAAACGGGATCGATCCCACGACCTCTTGCACAGCAGTCGCGCACACTAGCCGCTGAGCCACCCGGCCACCCAACATTAAAAGACATAAAAAAGCACTGTCACAAAAAACACAAAAAAGGTTCAATCAATCAAATAAATTTCACAAGAGTGATCACTAGGGGGTTTGATTTTTTTCGCACAAAGCGTATAGCAAAATCGAAAACTAGGGATAATTCTAAGAAACTTTCACCAAGAAGCCATGGGTCTTAGATGATTTTTTAGCCCGCGCAAATCAGCTTCAAATATTTTAGTAAATTTAAAAAAAAATCTAGTAAGAAAGTCCGTCAAGCTCGACAGTTATAGACTCTATACCCCTCCAAAATTTGCATATATCTGATCAATTTTATGTAGTAGCCATACAAAGTGGCAAAAAAGCCATAGAGTGTCTAATTTACTGCCCATCGCTTTGCAACTGTTACTGCCGAGCATTAAAATTAGTTTTCCTAATAACTCGACCACCGTTTATCCGATCTTCATGATTCTTCAGCGGATCGATACATTTTGCTGACTACTAAATGTGCGAAAAGGTACGTAACATCTATCTACAAAATTTTGTTAGCCATAAAAAGGCTAGAAAAAAACAAATCTGCTAGCGCTGAAGTGCTGCCCGTTGAATTGTTTAAGGCTGGCGGTGGGTGGGTGCGAATTATGATATGGTCCGAAGAAAGCATGCCCGAAAATTGAAATCTAAGCGTACTCTGTTCAATATTTAAAAAAGGAGACCCTGCGGTTTGCGCCAATTACCGCGATATCAGTCTCCTTTCCATTGCATATAAGGTTCTATCATGCATCTTATGTGTACGTCTTAAGCGGAGAATGAGTGAACTGATTGAACCTTATCAGTGTGGCTTTAGACCTGGCAAATCCACCACGGACCAGATATTCACACTGCGACAAATCCTGGAGAAGACCCAAGAGAGAAAGATCTACACTCACCACCTTTTTGTTGACTAAAAAGTCGCCTTTGACACGTCGATAAGGTCAAAGTTCTTTGAAGCCCTGTCTATTTTTGGTATACCAGCAAAGTACGTTCTACGTTGAGAAGCACACAAAGCTCCGTCAGAATCGGAAAAAAACCCTCCGAGCCTTTTGATACCAAAAGAAGTTTTAGGTAGGGTGACACCTTATCGTGTGACTTCTTTAATCTGCTGATGGAGTACATACTGCGCCAGTGCCCAAATGCTAACAGAACCGGCACCCTTCTTTACCAGAGATAACATGCTACTTGCATATGCCGATGATATTGATATCATCGGCAAAAACGAATCTGCGGTAAGTCAGGCGTTCTCCGAGATACAGAAGCAGTCAAAACTTATGGGCTTAGCGGTAAATGAGGATAAGACGAAGTACCTACTATCAACGCGCAGTGAGTCTAAGTTTAGACAATCTGTTGCAATGGGAGAATACGGCTTCAAGGTTGTTCAGGGATTTGATTACCTCGGAACGACGATAACCAGCGACAACAACACCAGTCTGGAAATCCGAAGAATAATTACTCTTGCTATAAGGCTTAATAAGGAGTTCAAGAGCAGAGCACTCTCTCGAAAAACGAAAATTGCGCTATACAAGTCGCTTATCATCCCAGTCCTGCTATACGGCGCAGAAGCATGGACAATGTCATCAACGGATGCGGCGGCAATTGGCGTGTTCGAGAGAAGAGTTTTTCGGAGGATTTATGGACCACTAAACGTTGGCGGCGAATTTCGCATCCGAATGAATCACGAACTGTACGAGCTCTATGGGGACACTAAGCTTGTTCAGCGCATAAAACAGCAGCGGCTGCGCTGGATAGATCATGTTACCCGTATGGATAATAACGCTCCAGCAAAACGGGTATACAGTCGGCATGCGAACGAGTTAGGAGGCAAGCACGGGCCGGGTCGACCGAAGCGGAGATAACGCGACCAGGTGCAGGGAGATTTTGCGGAGCTGGGTGTGTCCTCCTTGTGGGATGTCGCTCGGAACAGAGGCGAGTGGCGGGCATTAGTGGCAGCGGCCGATACCGTAAAACGGTTGTGATTATTTTATTACCATCAAATGGCCTAAGAAGAAGAAGAAGGGTTCTGCGCAGTGGCCACTCGACGCGAAATGGCCGCGATTCCATAACCACTCGACACGAACAAAGACTACGTATTGCCATTACGCTCTGTTACCAATTACGTGACGAGAGAAGTGCTGTTAACCCCTTATTTCGAGCTGAACCATTAAAAGAACGATTCGTATCGATGTTTCGTGTGTAAATGTTGAGCAAGAATTACCACAAACAAAGTCAAAACGAGCGCAAAAAAAGATTCTGCCAGAAAGCGGCAAGCCGTTTATAAGTGCAAACAGTTCGTTCATGACATAATATAAACAAATGTTCATGAATTAAGAAAAAGCATGCTTAGCAGACAATCCATGACAAAAAGTGATGATTTTGGTACATTTAGAGCGGAGTTTATTTCTTACTGTACGCTTCTTTCCGAAGGGATATGAGAATGTGATAAAAGCGTGACTTCAATGGCGTAAAGATACAAATATTGTAAGAATCGCCTTCTTATCTATTGCGATATAAAAACGTTCACTAGCAGAATACTAAAAAAATGGATAAACTGATTCCGGAATGGCCCGACAGGGTGTGACCCGGTTTTAGTCTTGCTAACCTTGAACGGATCCCTACAATCGAACTTAACTTTAAGGACTTAAAAATCCTCCCCACCCACAAGCCCATTTTCTAAGCTGAGATAATGCGTTCCTATGATAATCCGTTTCGGATTAATACAAGCTTAAAAGCAAGGCTGCAAACCTCTGAAATTCTGTAGAAGGTACGTTCCGTAGTTTTAAACTATATTGTTTATTTGGCGGACCCTACTCATTCAATTAGAAATAGGATTGGGGTCGATGGATCATATAATTCAAATTTTGTTAAAACATTTTTTACTCTTTTATCAAAGAATTTTAACAGATCCGATTAAATTTAAACATACTTTTGATTATTTTGAATGGTTGAAGCCGACCCATTTAATTTACCGACTTATTTGATTTGTATCTTCAAGGTCGTATACAACAAAAAAGATCAAATGGCCTTCATGTGGAAAAATACCAATTCCAATATCAAATTCACCCTATAATACTTCTAAATATATGAACTTGATCATATCATCTTGGTATTTTTGCAGATGAAGGCCGATTTGATACTTAAAATACCCGAATGATACTAAATATCGTGATGTTTTTTTCTGTGTAGGTTTTGCTTGATCTTCGACTAGGCTTAAGGTGTCAACGGAACAGAATGATACATTTTTGTTTAATTAACATAAGCTTTTACTTTCACTCATCTATAAATTGGTTATTGGTTAAGTTTTTTGCCATCCCAGAATTTAGGTAAGGAAATAATTTTTAAAGCTGGTTAGTAATCATATTTCAAATATCTGTCAGATATCAATTAGCAGCAAGCAGTCAAGCAGAAATAATAAATACTTAAGCTTGTCTACGCTCACAGAAACCAAAAACACATTTCAAAAGTCTAATTTCCTGTCTCTCAAATCTGTACGAAGAAAATAAATTAAAGTTAGCAGCTTTAGGCCACACTCAAGCCTAGTGGGACTCTATCTCTGTCACTCACACACACAAATGTCGAACGCATATTGACATTTGGTGGTGCTTGGCTGGATTTAAGGGAGCTCGTCTCTCCCAGCTGACTGTTATAATTTGAGTTTGTGCTTCTTCATTTTAATTAAATCATCAAAATCAATTTTGTAATTTCCATTCTTAAAGCGTCATAATGAAAATCCTCCCACACACACACACAGCCAGAAAGAGAGAGAGAGAGAGATGGCTGTGCAACATCATCATCAACATCATCATCCACATCCACAGCCCACCCAATGAAAGTGGGCGAAATTGTCTGCTTTCATCTTTGACTGTTGATGCTGGGGTTCGCCTCCCTCAGCCCCGGGACCAAACTCAATTTTCCACCCCAGAGACAGAAACACAAATACAGTTTCACAACACACACACACACACACATACAAACGCCCCCCTTTTCAGCCATTTTCAATTTTGCCACAGTTGCCTCTTCCCTTCGAACCGGCCTGAGGCATTTGGCATTCATGTGGAGCACGCGACTCACCACAAGTTCGGACCCCTTCCCCCTCCCCCAACACCCCCACAGACAACCACTTTTCAACTTTAATCTTTTTCATAAACTTCACATTGGCAGCAAACAATTTTGACTCTAACCCCCTCCCCCCCCCCCCCCTCGCTCTTGCTCTCACGCGCGCGCTCTCTGCCCATTTTCCTTGTCGTCTTCTTTAATTTTGTTCGCAGCAAGTTTTGCCGTTTTATTGGAAAACTTCTGCCGCAAAGTGTCGTTGCCCAAAAAAGCAGCCCGCATGCCAGGCGTATACGCAATATCTGGCTCTCTCTTTCCTGCTCTGTACAAATGGTATTCTATCTCTTTCGCTCTCTGTGTGGCAGAAATTGCTTTTCGAATGTTTCTGACAGTTTTGCAAATTGGAAAATTGACTTTTAACACACAAGAGCAGCTCAGCAGCTTAATAAAACTGTTGGCAACTTGTAGTAGAGGTGGAGCAGGGGGTGGTGAGAGGGGAGAGGAGGGGTGAAGTGGTTGAGGCAGAGAGAGTGGAGCTGCATTGTTGCTGTAGTATTCATACTTCCGTTTTTCGAAGCCTTTGGCAGTTCTGTGGTTACAAAGACCCGAAAAAAACTTCCGTAGGCAAAACTTTGCAATACAGTGAAAACTCTACTGAAGGACAGGACTGTGGAGATGTCAGTTTTGGTTTACATACATGGTAAACCTTCATCTGAAAGTCTGTTGGTTTACACAAGGTTTCTGATCTTTGAAAAAATCGCAAAAACTTCGACCCCTGGAGCTGAAAAATATAGTTTTTTTTCAGTTTTAAATTCGTTTCTACAACGAAAGAACTTTTGTTTTTCATCTTTTCTGTTACAAAAAGAACACAATTTATAGATCCATCATTCTTTACCAAGATTTTGTCACAAATGAGGCATTTTCCAGAAGAATGAATTGATAAAACTAATTCAATTAAAAACCTTACTTCTACAATGTTGGAACATCATTTACTCAAATTCCACTCCTTTTCGTATAAGAATCCTGTACGCTGCTCGCTATCTCTGAGCGGCATTGAGTGTAAATCAATATGCTTGTCGGCTCTTAAACTAATTAAAACATCTTGCGCTTTGTGGCCGTCAAAAAAAGGCTTTTGTTCGACTCTAATTTGTACCGAAAGGCAGCGCCGCAAACAGGATGCCTCGGTCTGGAGCTTGGGCAGGGCCCGAGTTCCGGAACTAAAAGCCAACAAAAGAAAAAAAAAAATGTCATAAACTAACAACGAAAAGGACTCCACGCTGTGGCTTTGTACTCTACAACGACTTCAGCATGAAATTATGACAGGGCTAGAGGGATAGGGGATGTCGATGTGTATGCCGAATGTCTGTCTGGGCCTGTGTGTATAATTAGGGTTTTCGGGTCTTTTAATTGAATTAAAGCTTGCACCAGCGACCAGAACTTTCAACAACTCTCAGGCCAAAATTGCATTTCGTTTGATTACCTTAGGCGCCGCTATCAATATCCTTGAACGCAACGGGTTGTCCATGTGTGCCGTGCTGTCGAGGGCCTCTAATTATATGGTGCACGGACCCAGGCCCAGGCCATACCATGCTGAGCCAATTTTTCTTTCCAGGCAATTAAATTGCTTATCGCAACGATGCATTTTCAAATAAATTGATTGAATTGCATGACAAATGAAATGGTTGGGAAATGTAATAACGGTCCCTAAACACAGAGGGAATAACTATTAGGCTAGTTATGTAAAACTGATTCGTGTAGCTGATTCTGAAGAAACAATAGGAGTTTTGAATATTAACACAAGGAACAATTTTTGATTTAGTGAGCTTATATACCCTTGCAGCTGGAATCCTTTATATAAATAAAAGTTATTTAAAACAAAATAGTTTTCGCTTTGAACCATGCTAGCTGAGTGATTTCAAATACTGACTAACAGATGGTGCCTCTTTTGTGACCATGGGGCAGCTCTGGCCACACTGAACATCGTTATCACGAGCCATCACGATAACTATCGTAGTCCATTAACAGTCACCTCGCAAGCTATACACGTATCTCGCGAATGAATAGCTCATCAAAGTTAACGTTGTTAAAGTCTAAGTTTATCCACATATATTAAATAATCATCTTTATAATCATCACAATATGAACTGAGTAGTCTCAGTGCTTATTTGCAACACGGCGGAAAACCAGGAGCTACAGAAATATATTAACTTAAGTTAACTCAAGTAACTATACTGGTGACCCCAAAGCTTGAACCCGACGAATTAGCAATTTTCTCCATCAATTCAAATTGCTTTTGCGGCCGCCCTATGTATGTCCACGGAAATTCATGGCGTCATTGGGAAACTGTTTTCCAAATGCTGAAATACAACCAACGCTCAACAAATTCAAACGGCGAAGTGCCAACTAAGAAACCGCATCGAATCATACCAACTTGTACAGCTTGACAACTGCTTTCTTCGCTGGCCACGATGCCAGCTTGGTTCCCTTCTTTAAATAATCGATCGAAATTCAACGTCCACAAACAACAGGCCACAACTTTGGCAATTGCTGCCAGCCTGAGTCATCTACAAGTTCTCGAACTCAATCACAAAGTCCTCAACTGAGGCACCATTAATTCATGTTCAGTTGTGTCAGCACTACCGCGCACTGCTGTGAACCTGAACCACAAAGCCATTAACCGAGGTAACAAAGCCTTTAACTGAGGCACCACGAAGTTCCGATGAGAGGCAACATCAACCTCAACTAAGGCACCTCGACCTCGTCAGTTAATATTCCCTCCTTACTTAACCGTTGGCCGGGTGGCTCAGCGGCTAGTGAGCGCGACCGCTGTGCAAGAGGTCGGGGTTCGATCCCGCCGGAACATCTAATGAAAAGTTTTTCTTTAAATAAACTTTACACCCGGCCACACTTTTGCTGTTGGCGCCAGCTTTGTAGTAATAGCCATGAAAAGCTTCTCAAAACTGCCGTTGGTTCGGCGTTAAACTGAGGTCCCTTTCTCGTGCTAAATAGAAGCGCACGAGCCAAGAGATTGAGAGAGGCTCGGCTTTGGCCCTTTGGGGCTGTGTCAACTTGACAAGCCTTGGGGCTGTCCTGACAAGCCATTTTAATTTACTTACTTAACCGTAGAGTTATGCTTGGTGTTATCTTCATACATAGACTAATTAATCGTGAAATCGACTCATCGGAGTACGACCCGTAACTTTTTCTCCTTATCTCTGAAACGTTGTACTACCAACTAAGCCTTGCATGATCCGTTTTGTGCCTTCTGTGTGGTCGGGACATTCACTTCCTGCTTCAAATACCTCTATTTAAACTTTTTTAGCCCGTAGCTGACACTATTTTATACTTTTCCCCTCGTTTTCGTGTCGCACGTTGGCGGCTGCGCCACTCGGTCGGCTGGGCGGGAGGTGGGCTGCTGTTTAGCCTTGGGTTCGTGCGTAACAAGGCCACTTGAACGTACTGCGTATTGTTCGTCAACCGAGGCAATAAGGAGCTCTCGACGGGAGGCAACATTAGCCCCAATATCAACTGAGGCACAACCGATTAAGGTTCAGTCGTGTCTACTACGCACACATCTGTGAATCTGAACCACAAAGCCCTCAACCGAGGCATCCAGAGTCCCTCAACCCCTCCAGCTCAACTGAAGCACCTCAACTGAGGCACCTCAACTGAGGCACCTCAACTGACGCACCTCAACCGAGGCACCTCAACGGGAGGCACCACAAAGCCATCAACCGAGGCACCAGCCCTCAACCCCCTCAAACCCTAACCTAACTGAAGCACCTCCACCAAGGCACCTCAACGGGAGGCACCACAAAGCCATCAACCGAGACACCGAAAAGCACTCAACCGAGGCAACATCCACTTCAACTGAGGCAGCACAACCGAGGCACCTCAACGAGAGGCACCACAAACCAGCTTATCAACGACCACTCGAAGCAACCATCAACCCCAAAGAGAGTTAACCAACGACGCAACTACGCAAATCCGTATAAGAGCGCACATGCTCAGTACTACGGATTTCTGCAGAACTTATCAATGGACATTCGATCCCACATGGTCAGTGGAGGGGCAGCATCACGATAACTATCGTAACTGTCATCTAGAGCCTCATTTGTATTAGGTGCGCCAGCCGCCTCGGATCTGGCCGACAGAACAAATTATAATACACGACTTAAGTTAACAATAATTCGAATTAGAGGAACCAAGCACAGGCTTTTAACTCACTTAAACCATTTAGCTGACAGCTTTTCAATATATTCATCTGATTTTTTTTAAAATGGGCAATATTAGGCTGTACCAGGGATTAATCCCGAAACGAATTTCGGTTTCGGTACCAGTTCCGGTACAGGTTCCGGTACGTCTCGAAATTAATGTTTCTGAGGAAACGCTCTATATGGGCCTTCCTGACAACAGAAAAGGTTGAAGGTTCTATTTCGGTTCCGATACGGTATCAATTAAAATCCGTGCGTAATAAAACGAATCGAAATTCAGCATAAAATAATCAAAAGTCTTACTTTTTACAACCAAATGGAAATGTTAGGGACTAGTCCAAATCTCGTACCATTTTCCGTAGTAAACATGTAAATACACTTGAATATCAAGCTAAAACTATTTACGATAAAGATTTGATTTGAGTCTAGGCATTTGTGCAACTTATTCTATAAACTGAAGAGCAGATGGTACAGCTCAACAATCCATCGAAACGTTCGCACAATTGCCGAATCCCTAAGTAAGAACACAATCGCGTACTTGTTAGGAACTGATCTTTATTCATTTTAGTCTTTTTTATACAATTAAAGAAAACTATTTACATTTATATTTATAATTCTTCTTGTCCTTGTTTAACATTGAACTTATGTAATTATGTTACCTCTCTTTCTTGAGCATCATTTTACTTATCTCCAATTAATCTTGAGCTGCTCTGACTTACTATTCTAATACAATTCTTGCTTGTGGTCGCTTCGCATCATATGTATGCAGGCGTGTTAAACGGGGACTTCTAGTCATCTACCTAACGCGACCCTTTCAAGTGGAATCATATTTTGTAAAATCTGCGAGGGTTGTATGTTCATTTGTGAACAGCATTCTTTTATGTAAATCAGAGGTGAGCAGAGCCAGCTTACGGCAATTAAAACACAGGTTGATGTTTTTTTAACTTTTTTAACACATCGAACACCACACACAAATTCGATTTTGCCTCAGCTTTGCCACAAGCATAGGAGAATGACAGAAAACAGACGAAGTTGATCTTGTGATTTGCTTTGGTTTTTGCTATGCGCAGTGTCTATGAGCAAAGCAACCACAAATAAGCGCTGTGCGCATAGGCCGTGGGCACCACTGCTATAAGTCAATTGAGCAGAAATACGTAACACTTGCATTGTTCTCAACGACTTGGTACCTGGAACTGCTTCATACTTAAAAATCTTTATATTTGTCTCTTTTTAACAAGTGAGTTTACAGTGGAAGGAAACAATTTAAACAGTATCCTGTAGATTTTGTTGTTATTAAATTCAATACCTTCTGAAGTGCGCTACAATTAAAGCTTGGTGCCATAGATGCTGATTGAATAAACCAACAAAAATTTCAAAGAAAACCGCCGACTCTAGTTACTTTCATTCATATGTAGGTAGGAAGAGGCACCTACATACTTATACTTCTCCCAAATACTCTCCTCCGCTGTCAGTTTAAATGAGCCCCGAGCTTAAGTTGTCAAATTAGCAGCGACAATACAATTTCAATTTTGGCTCTCAAGCCTCCAACAACAACAAAAAAAAAACCAAATAAACAAAAACCCAGACTCAGAGTCAATCAAAAGGTGAAAGATATACAAGAAATCATGTGCACGATATGTGAAATTGACTTAATCAGCTTTATACAAAATGCTTGTTTTGACAACAAACGCACAAGCCGCTTATTATAATTTCATACCTCTCCTCATTTCCAGGGGGCAGATGGCATTCTTCGCGGCGGTTCCCTTGGGGCTTTGATTTCCGCTTTTAATTAATTTCGGTGGCCTGCTAATTGGTTTTATGCGTTTTTATGCAAATTAACAGCATAAATCATAAAACACTTTCTATTATTATGTGCCAATTAATCACCTAAACAATTTTATGTAGAAACATTTTCAACGCGCACGCAAATTATAATTAAGTTATCAGAACTTTTAATGTATGCAACTAATTTATTTTTGTCACAAGACATGCTACAAATTGTGCGAGTAATCAGCGTGGTGGCGACTGCCTCTGTTGCAAATTAAAAGTGCGTCAGCCCACCCCCTTGCCCTTGGCTCCTTTCACAACTATGCCTGGTATTTACTTTCGGTTTGTTTGTCGTCCTTTGTAGCCGATTTAACTGCTTATTAACTGTGCGTGCGCCCGTTGGCCTCGCATTTCGCTTCTGCTCGGCATGTCAGCGAGTAAATAAATAGCTAATTAAATACAGGGTGCCACGTGGCCAAAGGCAAACACACGCCCCGACAAACAACCGTTAAGGGCGCCCCCCTGATGCAAAGTCAAGCAAAACGACAATTGAAATCACTAGGAAATTCGAGTCGCCCCTTGATCGAGTGGGTCAAACGCACTGGCACATATTTATTTTCTTGACTTTTCACATGGTGACATTTGAGGCGTTACACTTTGGGTCTGCCAATGGCAGAAAGTTGGAAGTTGTCGTGTGGCTGGCCTTCTATTACAGGGATTTTGGCCTGGTGCCAACTAAACTGTAATTATTGAGCAATCAAGTGCCAAGAGGAAAGTGGGAAACTAATTTCGGTTGATGAGAAAATGAAAGAAAAATTTATGAGAATTTTAATGAAGTGAAATATTGTTTTAATATCTGGAGTTAGCGTGACATCATGCTCGACTGAGTTAGGTTAGAGCAAGTAGAGGATTCAAAAGACTTACTGATTCCTTTCTACATAATTGCATTCCTATCACTTTTGGAAGTTCTTCGAGTGTTTTCGTAAGCCCTGCATATGGCTTGGTGCTCTAAAAAAATAAGTGAGCTGCCTGGCAAAGGCATGGGATAAGCGGAAAGAATTTAGGTGTTTAGGTTCCAAATCGGGGATTCCAGTCAGATGACCAATATTTGAAGCTGAAATATGTGCTTTCTTCCGATGAAGGAAAGAGCTACCATAAATAAAGAAATGTCATTCCTTTTAGATAGCAAAGCCGCATTTAATGATCTTAGAAGAACAAAAGTCACCTTCAAATCAGTCTAAAAGAAAAATAAGAAAGGAACAATCAGTACTAGATGCCTGGATATATAAAATATCCCCAGAAATGAAACGTTCTAAGAGCTATCTCCCAATGGTACAGCCTCTGCACTGATATGTACTGTACTCTACTGATGCCAAAGTCAGCACTCTATCAGACATCTCAAACGAAAAGAAGATACTTCAAATTAGGGGTCTGACATAAGCGAAAGCATTAATACGACGACCAAAGGTACCAAAATTTTATCCATTAAGCAATCCATGCACTCTGCCCGAAAATTTTTTATAATTAGTGTGACCAAACTTTTTTTCGGGAAATAAATTATTTAACTTATTACAAAAATGTGTAAACTTTATCGACTAATATGGTTAATAAGTCTACTAATGAATCATGTTTAATGAGTTTGAACCGAACGGAACCAAACCGAAAACGAACCGCTTTTCCACCGGAGTCCTTTTGAAATTGCTGGACTGAACCTAACAAATCAAAACGATTCCGTATGGTTGAGTTCACTGACGAGATTAAAGACGTTAAACGCTTACGTTCAGGCAATGAAACTAAAAAAATGTGGGAACAATAATCCTTTCCCGAAGAAAAGTCTTATCCGACTTTCGGTTAATTTGAGGGATACCACACATCTACCGGATCGATACTTAGCGATGCCGGATTGATGTAGTCTTTAAGGATCAAACATTATAAGACATAAAATTCCGCACAATTTCTGCAATTTCCCACCGAGCTCTTAATATATCTGTCATCAGATCAGCATTCTTTCATTGGAAGTTGCTAATCGATTTCAGTGACAATTTTCTCAATATTCTGTAGTATGTACTTCTTGACCTTAATCCAACATTAGAAAGCATATTATTTTTCTCTTAGCTAAGACAAACCATCGAATAATCCACTGTTCTCGCAGTTAAAACATTATGGACGAAGCCTGAATATTCGACTATATACTATATTCGAGACAATTAGATAAGAATTTTAAAGCTTTTCAATCGATTTCTGAAGTCAAAAGTCATATATTCACTTTTGAAATCATAGTATTCGAATGCAGAAACAGGCCTAAATAAAATTCATAATAAATTAAGAGTGAACCACCGCACCGAACCGAAATCGCGGTTCAGTTAGCTCCAAAAACCATTTAATGATCCGAACAGGCGGTTCAAACTGTTTGTGCAGCTAACATATAAGCCAATTTGGTTTGAACATGTTACTTACTGTGAGTTAAAGTCGGTTCGATATACCCTTTACTCAGGGCAATTAGTGTTTAATAGCCTTTCCCTATGTTAATTAACAGAGCATTAACATTAATGTGACCATTTCAACATTATGTAAGCAAACAGCGCATGCAGCGCCTTTATAACTAAGGAATTTATTATCCGATCTTTATAATAGCTTATTGATACCTTCAAAATTGTTAGAGTTATTCAACATTTTTAATTGCGGGATTGGGAGAGGGCGTGGCCAAAATTTGAAATAAACTTGATATGCTTTGGGACAATAGGAGTCTACATATAAAATTTGGTGGCTCTAGCTCTTCTAGTTTCGAGATTTAGGTGTTCATAAAGACAGACGGACATGGCTATATCGACTCGGCTGTTGATGCTGATCAAGAATATATATACTTCATGGGGTCGGAGATGCTTCCTTCTGTCTGCTACATACATTTTCACGACTTTAGTATACCCTTTTTACTCTACAAGTGACCAATCCTCGTTCAACGCACGTGAATTCGTGCTGAGGGAAAGCGAATAGTTGATTTTACTGCTGCGCCAAAAAATACATGAATTCTTTTAATTGAATTCGTCGACAATACATATTCTAAGATACTCATAAAATCTATACATGGAGAAAAGGTACTTTGAGCAATATTGTCATCAAATTTTAAAGATTGAAGTCTTGTATACTTTTAAGTGATTCTGAAAAGATTTATCAGTATGGAATGATTTAAAGCAGCGGTGGGCAAGCCTTTGCTCCCATTGCTTCCTTTGCTCCCGAGAGTTACCTTACGGCAACTGGCGCCACGCAGACGCATTAAAAATTGCCTCGCTTCTTGGCGCAACCGCACACATAAAAAGACAAGTGCAATTACCTCGCTTCGAAGCGAAAACAACAACTAATCGATTACGTATCGGGAAATGGCAACAGCTGTGAGCAAAAAATGATTATATGGATGACTTAAGAATCGGTAATAGGGGTTGTTTTTCTTGTTGTTGTACTGCTCCCAAAAGCAAATTTCGTGCCCACCGCTGATATAAAGTATTATACAGGAAGGTCAATATCGG